>JAPVRG010187897.1:0-13146 GCA_029783565.1 Rhagoletis cerasi | reverse complement strand
TCTTCTTCTTCTTTATTGGCGCTGTAACCGCCTAAGCGATTTTGGCCGAGTCCAAAACAGCACGCCAGTCATTTCTCTTCTGTGCCAACTGACGCCAATTGGAAATGCCAAGTGAAGCCAAGTCCTTCTCCACCTGGTCTTTCCAACGCAGAGGAGGCCTTCCTCTTCCTCTATTACCAGCATCGCGACCCGCGTTGAATACTTTCAGAGCAGGAGCGTTTCTGTCCATTCGAACGACATGACCTAGCCAGCGGAGCCGCTGTATCTTAATTCGCTGCACTATGTCTACATCGTTGTAAAGCTCATACAGCTCATCGTTAAATCGTCTGCGGTACTCGCCATTGCCAACGCGCAAAGGCCCGTAAATCTTTCGCAGAATCTTTCTCTCGAAAACTCCAAGAGCCGCTTCAAAAACTTAAATTAAAACTGATAAATCTTCTATTGTCCTATGTGAGATCAACTGGACGTATCATCGGGAATAGCAGCAACTTTGCTTTCAGGTGCAGAACTGCTCACTCCACATTTAAATTGCCATTAAATGTATGTATGCAAGAGCAAACTTTTTGCAGCATTTGAAAAAATGGTCCGCTGGGAAAAGTTTTACAGGAAGCCGTATTTATAGTGTGGGATGAAAGCACTATGACTAACCGTGCTCACATGGAAGCATTCGACCGCACTTTAAGAGTTTTAAGAAGCTGTGATTAGAGCTATGGAGGCGTAACTTTTATTTTCTGAGGGGACTATGGCAGACCAGTCCAGCGGACATCATCAAAGCATTCCTTAAAACAGCGGCTTTGTGGCATGATATTAAGAAGTTGCATTTTCGGACTAATATGACAGCCCATCTTAGTAGGGTTGGTTCTGAGTTCCCTCAATCCGTGCTTAGTATTGGAAATGGAAGTATGCCAAATATAGACGGATACATCACTGTAGATTCTAGAATTATTAAAGTGGTGCACTCCCTAAACGATTTGATTTATGAAGTGTATCCAGATATTGAAGATATTTTAAGCAAACCATACAATTGGCTTTGCGAGAGAGCAATTGTCTCGCCAAGGGATGTTACTGTTGATGAGATCAATAGCATCGCAATGCGAAAAATTGGTGGAGAAATTAAAGAGTATGATTCCGTCCACTATCCTACTGAATTCTTAAATTGGGTACACACGACTGGCTTACCGCCTCATAAACTAACTCTTACAAATGGGATTCCAGTGATATTGTTACGTAATCTTCGACCATCCGCACTTGTAATGGCACACGACTGGTAGTCAAAAATTGCATAGCAATGTTATAGAATGCATTATTCTTACAGGATCAGCAGTCGGACAAACAGCATTTATCCACGTATACCTATGATTCCAACAGACTTTCCATTTCAGTACAAACGTCTTCCTGTAAAGGTTTCATTCGCTATTACAATTAACAAAGCTCAAGGCCAAACTTTTCATTTTATTTTATTTATGGGAATTAATTTTCGCTCACAATGTTTTACACATGGTCAATTACATGTTGCTTTATCAAGAATTGGAAATGCCGTCAATCAAACCATATTACTGCCTTTAAATGACAAAATCAAAAATGTTGTATATTTCGAAGTGCTTTAAACCACTATTTAACTAAAAAATCTTTTTAGTCATTAAATAATATTAATCTATATAGAAAACAGAAAAAATTGGGTTTTATTTAATAATTAGCATTTAAAAAATGCGTACAACGTCGCATACGGGCAGCTAGTCCTTCCATAAAGCGCCTAAAGTATGAGGTAAGGCCCAAAAACCTTTGAAGTGATTTCTTATCATGCGGCACTGGAAACGACTGAACGGACTTTACTTTATCGTCTGATGGGTTGACACCTCCTGCCTCAATAATGTATCCTAAAAAGTTTATTCTTTTCATTAAAAATTGGCATTTTTGCCACTTTATCTCTAAACCAAAATTCTCTGCTCTCTTTTACATTTTAATTTTTCTATTGCCTCATCTACATCCTGTGACGGAATAATTATATCGTCCATATAAATAACGATGACTCCTGCTTGAACTAAGTCGCGGAAAATAGCTGAAGTATACCGAAAAAAACGGCGGGAGAATTATGGCCCCGTCAGAATGGGTACTTGTACGTCAAAACCGGAGAAGTATACGAAGGAAGTAGCGTACGTAACGCAGAGAGACGCCACATTGAAGGCGTTGCGTTTGTAAAAGTAAAGGTAAACGTGCAGTTTACGGTTCCCTCCGAAAATTTATCAACAAAAAAGTGGACATAAACGAAAGGTTTTTTCTAACAACTTTTGAACGGTTAAAAAAATCAATTTGCGCCTCCAGATTCATATCATTAACAGGAAAACTATTCTTTTCGCACCCTTTTCTACCAATTTGGATACATTTTGGGGGGACCGTAAGCTGCACCAATACCGATGCTTATACATTGCCGGACTTCCTTGCGTCAAAAGTTGATCGCTCATCGGTTCCGTTAACGCAAGGGTTGCCAATCTGGCGCTCTACCTGCAAATACACGCATTCAACTCAACTGTCAGTTTCATCCTTGAGCGTCACCTACGCAAAGTACCCATTCTGACGGGGCTATTAGAGATTCCAAATGGAACGAAATTAAACTCAAATTGGCCACTGTGTGTAACGAAGGAATGTACCGCTTGGAATGTGGTTCAATAATGCCCTCTAGTGATGTGCCGAGTCGAGTCGACTCGAGTACTGTCTCGAGTACTTTAGAAGTACTCACGTACTCTAGTAAGCAAATCATAGTATTCGGATACACTGACTCGAGTACGGGTCTCGAGTAGTTATAGTATCCAAATGCCGAATCAGGTATTTTTGAAATATAAATTTCGGATTTGCGTTTTAATAAAAAAAAATATTTTACAATGCACATCAAGACATTAGCATATTTCGAGTGTCGATTAGAAGTAGATTATCAGAATTCGAAACTCTTCGTGGAGTTTGGTAAACTGGTACATCGTCCGATAAAATGATTTTCATTTGAACCGGGGACTGAGAGTTTGGTTTCGGAATATATTGTTTGACCTTGTCAGTGATGGCAGTGCATTTGTCTGCAGATAAGTGTGACACATTCAGAGTCGGTACACTCTCATGACTGGCTAAATCGTTTTCCAAACAAAGCGCCGTAAACTCGCTTAAGAGGTAATTTTGCTCAACGTCTGTGGCAACTGTCTCTTGTATGTCATCAGCTTTATTTTTAATCAGTTCGGTAACTTTTCTATTTTTTGTTTTAAACGTAGCAGTGACCTCCTCAAACGAGATATCTGCTTGTTTAAGGATGTCGTTACCGAGTACAGCTTCATAACGCAGATCGTCGCTTTTAGTCACATGTAAGGTTACTTCTATTTTAAGATTATCTACACTAATTTCCCTTGTTAAACTCCCTATTGCATTAAGTTCGCTTTCTTTAATACCTATTAACCGATGTTTTTTACTACTTAACTGTGGCTTATTGAACTTTCTAAAAATGTCATATCTCAACAAACTCAAATCAGATCCAGTGTCGACCATCGCGTCGACAGAAATGCCATTCAATTGAATTTTTTTAAAAATTAAACCGCTAGCCGGATTCCAAGGTGAATTAAACATTACATTAACTGTACCCTTTTCTGTTTTAGGCCCCTATTATGGTTCACAACTCAACTCAGTTGAGTTGTGTCTGAGACAACTCAACTCAACTTTTTATTGGTATTGCCGTTTCAGTTGAGTGTATCCAACTAAATTATTTGAAAAAGTCGGCAATTCGATACATATTTTGATATTTGACTAATATATTATATTAATTATACTATTATAACAATTCAAAGCAAAAGACGGATATCAGGTACGAATTATTTTTACCGATGAGCCCGAGGATACTAGTGCTAGACAACTGAGAGACAACTATCTTTTCAGAGTTGAGTTCACAATACCAATTTACAACTTACAACTCAACTATCTTCAAAGTTGTGAATAATAATAGAGGCCTTAATATTTTTTCCAACGCTCCCCTTGCATTCAAAACTTCGGTGTCCTACTTCACCACATTTAAAACATTCATATTGTTTGTCCACTTTACTACAATCTTTTGCCAGGTGAGCATTTAAAACATTTGCTGACTGTTTGTCTGTTTGACAGCTGCCGCGAACCATGCACTCTTTCATACACCTTCAAGCTATCTTTCAAATCTTTGATAGACTTCGCCTGGTGTAGAATAGCTTTGTTTTACCTAGAGTCAGGAATACCTTCAACAAAATAACCTATCAAACTAACTGCATCCAACTTTATAGGCTTTCCTATTTCCATGAGTGTATTCCAATACTCCTTAAACGATTCATTACTCCTTTTGCGCCGATTTTGTAACATTCGATGAACATCTAACGAAGATAGTTTTGTGCCAAACTCTTCTATAATTGTAGATTTCAGCGAATCCCAATCCGTTATACCAGCCTGGCATAAACATATTTCTGGAGCTCACGCGCTGTCTTCAAATTCTTGCACCCAGTCATGAACGTCTAATGTGTCTGTTCCGGTATACGAAGGGAAACTATCTTGAATGTCTTTTAATGTAAAACTATTTTTAATTGCTACGGTTTGTGTGATTTGTGGTGCAGGATTCGATGGTTCTTCGTATGTGGATTCTTCTTCTCCTCGTCGTCACTCTGTAGGAGACCGTAATGACGCAAAAATCTGTCTCTCAGTTCGTTCTTTCGTCCTTGCATATTTAACCCAACCTGTCTTAGATTTTCTCTCAAATCAGCTACTGTCATACCCAAAATCGTCTGAGCGTCCATGGTCTTACAGAATATTGCATAGTACAAGGAATTACAAATTATTTTGATGGTAAAATATAAATGTAGATTAATAATACTAGATAGTTTTTGTATAAACTATGTAATCATTCACCTTTCTGACAATTTAATGTAGTAGTATGCACGCATATACGTATATCTTTTCACACATATGTATACATATATATATATATATATTACGTAATGTTACAATCAAATTTGTGTTGACAGTCGAGCTGTGTAGACGTGTTTTTTGTTCGGTCGTACTATTTTTATTTTTTATCTCATTTCGTAAAATGAACGACTTCTGTGGTAAATGCGATAAATTATTCGCAAGAAATGACATTAATATAGTGCCTTGCAGTGGATTTTGTGATAAGCGTTTCCATCGTGCCTGTTGCGAAGGCCAGATTACCGAATATGATATCAAACTGCTTAATATCAATTGCCATTTTTGCTATTTGTGCTCTAAGTGTGTAAATACTCCTGAAACGATTAACCAAGCTCCCGATTCAGTTCTAAACACACAAAAGCTGGGATTTGAAAAAATAATCAACATGCTCGATGTGAAATTTAGTGATTTATTCATGCAAATTGATTTATTAAAAAATAAAATAAATTCAAGTGCAAATAATATCGCTAATAAAAACAACAATGCCGCAAGTGTTGAGGTTCTAGCTGCCGAAGTAAATGCCCTTAAATCTGCCGTTGTTAGCTCTGGTAATTTTACTGCTGCTAATAACAACAACGACGCGTGTTTTTGCCTTTCGTCTGCTGACGCTGTTTCCCAAAGCGTTTCTTCGCTGCCCAAACTGCTGCTCGATCTCCAAATGCCAATGCTAATCGGAGACTGTCCACTGCGGCTCTCTTACCTGTATTGCCTGCGAATCGTATGGTACCTAATGCTGGTGTTAGTTATGCTGCTGTCGTGAACAACAAGATTTTGCCTTTGTCTTCTAATGCCTTGCATGAGTCGGCCGCTATCCGCTCGGATGTTGATGCTGCTGGCGTTGCTGTTAATAATAGCCATAGTGTCGATGCGCCCATATCAAGTAATGCACAGTGGTCCACTGTGACCAAAAATATACGCAAAAATAAAGCAAAAAATAAATCAATAAATCAAACGCGTGTTAGGGCACTAACGAAAATATTGACTTAGAGGTTGCAGTCCGGCTCAAGTGGGTACATTTATCATCTTTTTCAACATCTGTCACTGAGGAAAATATTCTTGATTATGTCGCTAAGCATTCTGGTTTTAATAGAGGTAGTATGTCCTGCTACAAGCTAGTGAAAAAGGGCACGCCTCCGGCTAATTTGAAGAGGATCAACTTGAAATTGGGTGTTTCTGAGTCCTCATTCAATGCTCTTCTAAGCTTTGACCTCTGGCCTTTGAATGTGGCCGTACGACCGTTTCGTTTTTTCGAGAAAACATTGCCAGCCCAACAAACAGTGTAGCGGAGCCAGTTTCTAAAGACAGTAAATCTATTAGAATCTATTTCCACAACGCCTCGGGTATGCGGACAAAGTCTGAGGAGGTGCGCTTGCTGAGTTCGCGATTGGAGTATGACGTATTTGTCATTATTGAGGCGTGGCTCAATGGAACATTTTTTGATGCCGAGTTTTTTGACCTCAACCACTATGATGTTTTCCAGAAGGATCGGGTCGCCGTTAAAACTGGCTGCAGTAGGGGGGTGTACTCATTGCCTCCCGTCGCGATCTTCACGCGTCTTTAACGGCATTAAGGTTTACTGACTCATCCGGATTATTTTTCATCTGTGCATCTTACATTCCGCCAGCCAGTGAAGAACGAATTTACAAGGCTCATGTTGACAACATTATTGCTCTCCAAGTGGAAATTGGTGAACATCAGTTATGTGTTCTTGGGGACTTTAACCTTAGTAATATTTCATGGACATATTTTTGTAAGAACTTGTATTTAACTCCATCTAATATAAGTAGTACTATAGGATCATATTTAATTGACAATTTTTTAAGTATTGGTTTAGTTCGGGTTAATGGATTTTCTAATAATTTAAACCGTATCTTAGATCTAATTTTTGTTAGTAATAACATTAAGTTTTCTTTGAATTTACCCTTTACTACAATTTCTCTGCCTACCATACACCATTTCCCTTTAATACTGGAGATCGAGTTTTTTGAATATTTTTGTATTTCGAGAGATACGGAAATGGTTGCCTTTAACTATCGTTCTTGTGACTTTGGTTTCCTAGACAATACTTTCTCCACTATTGACTGGAATGTTGCTTTTGGGTCTGGCGATGCTGCGTTTTGTTTTAATGAATTTAAGAATATTATTCTTGATATTAGTAAAATGTATATTCCTATTCATACCAAACTACCTTATAAGTTGCCTTGGCACACAAGAGAGTTGAAGCATCTTAGAAATCTGAGAAATAAGTTCTATAAAAGTTTAAATCAACTAAAGATAATAGACATTTTGTCTCCTATTCCACGTACCGAGATCAATTTAATAGTCTTAATAAGACCTGGTATAGGGAGTACATTACCAATTTTGAAAGAAACATCACAAGCAATCCAAAGTGTTTCTGGAACTATATCAAGTCCATGAAAAGTGTCTCTAGTGTTCCCATTTCTCTTTTTTATAAAGATGCTACTGCAGCCACATTAAACGAGGCAGCTAATCTTTTTGCAGATTTCTTTGCCTCGAACTTTGTATCGGATGATGAGGATGGTGTTTTAAATGCGGATTGTGTTACTTCTTCAAATGATCCACCGGTAGAGTGTGCTTCCTTAGATACGGGCTCTCTGATTCTTACAGATGAAGATATTATTGATGGTATTAAGGATCTTAAACATTCTTGTCAGACGGATCCCGATAGCATGTCTGTTATCTTATTAAAGAATTGCGTTTCTTTAGTAGAGCCCTTGAAAGTTATATTTAATAAATCCCTATCTGCAGGTATCTTCATGGACGCTTGGAAGCAAACGTCCATCACTCCGATATTTAAAAATGGAAATAAGAGTGATGTTAGTAACTATCGTCCTATATCTAAATTAACATCTGTTGCTAAACTTTTTGAAAGCATTATCAAAAACAGGCTTTTTTATAGCCTATCTCGTGTAATTTGCCCCAATCAGCATGGTTTTGTTGCTGGTAGATCTACGCTAACCAATCTTGCTGTTTTTACAGATAGGAGTTTCCAAAATGGATATCAAGTGGATACTATATACACGGACTTTTCTAAGACCTTTGATAGAATCTCGCACAAGATTTTAGTGCATAAGCTTGCGCAGTTAGTGTTTCATTCGACTTTCCTTCAATGGATAACGTCCTATCTATCGCATAGAGCTAGTGTTGTTGTTCTAGATGGCGTTTCTTCGAGAACCTTTTTGCTCACTTCTGGAGTTCCACAAGGGAGTATATTGGGCCCTTTGTTTTTCTTATTATTTATTAATGACATTGGGTCTTGTTTTTTCACAGCTAAGTCTCTTTTATACGCTGATGATTTAAAAATCTATTCCGTTATTAGATCTAATAATGATTCGCGCTTACTCCAAGCTGACCTCGATAGATTGCTTTTGTGGTGTGTTAAAAATCGTCTTTCTCTTAACTTTAGCAAATGTAACCAAGTCACATTTTCAAAACACGCTATACCGCTACCAACGTCGTACCATATCTCCGATACTCGTTTAGAGTCTCTCAATGTGGTCAAAGACCTTGGTGTATTTTTCGACTCGAAGTTTACTTTTGTAACGCATATTAATTACGTTGTAGCTAATTAATTTTCAATGCTTGCTTTTGTGAGACGCAACAGTTCTGCGTTCTCTAATCCTTACACTTATAAAGTCCTATACTCTGCATTTGTTCGGGCAAGATTGGAGTACGCTGCCTTTCTTTGGAGACCTTATTACCAAGTCCACATTAGTAGGCTTGAATCTGTTCAGCGGGTGTTTATTCGATACGCCTTGAGATCACTAAATTTCTCTGAGCCTGTTCCCTCCTATTTTTCACGTTGTCAATTAATTAATTTAATGTCGTTGCACAATCGAAGAATTTTTTTGTCTATGTCGTTTATTTTTGACATCATTTCTGGCAACGTTGATTGCCCTTTATTACTTAGTAGATTATATTTTAATGTACCTAGTAGAGTCTTGCGCCACGTTGATTTATTCAGAGTTGCTATGAGTAAAACTCTTTACAGTAAAAATGCCCCTTTAAATAGAACAATGCAAGAATTCGTGGCTCGGCACCCACGTCACTGTTGACAGTTATAATTTCGAAACAGTAGAGAACTTCGTTTATTTGGGAACCAATTTAACACCGATAACAATGTCAGCCTTGAAATCCAACGGAGAATCACTCTTGCCAACAAGTGCTACTTTGGACTGAGTAGGCAATTCAGAAGTAAAGTCCTCTCTCGTCGAACGAAAACCACGCTCTATAAGTCACTCATCATGCCCGTGCTGGTATATGGCGCAGAAGCATGGACAATGACAACATCCGATGAGGCGGCCCTTGGAGTCTTCGAGAGAAAGATTCTACGGAAGATTTACGGGTCTTTACGAGTTGGCAACGGCGAGCATCGCAGGCGATGGAACGATGAGCTGTACGAGCTTTACAACGACATGGACATTGTGCAGTGAATTAAAGTACAGCGGCTCCGCTGGCTTGGTCATGTCGTTCGAATGGATATAGACGCTCCAGCACTGAAAGTATTCGACTCGAACCCCGCTGGTGGTAGCAGGGGAAGAGGGAGGCCTCCTCTGCGTTGGAAAACCAGGTGGAGAAGGACTTGGCTTCACTTGGCATTTCCAATTGGCGCCAGTTGGCACAGAAGCGAAACAACTGGCGTGCTTTGTTGGACACGGCCAAAATCGCTTAAGCGGTTTCAGCGCCAAACAAGAAGAAGAAGATGCAAGAATTCAATATGGTCTCTAGCTCTCTAGACCTTGATCTCTCTCTGCCAAAAAGTATTTTTCGAAATCGAATTAAATCCTACTTATGTAATACCTTTAATTTTTCTAATATGTGTAGTCAGTAAGAACGTTATTTGTTCATTGACTTCAGAAATAAATAAATTTATAAATAAAATTTTGCTTTCGTAGTGAATTATCATTTAAAAATTTACTTGCAAAAAAAAATTAATTCAAATCGATTAACATATTTTATTGCTTTAGTTTCCAATTAATATGTATGCAGTTTTAATTTCCCAATTCAATACAACGAAGAATTTTCTTTTGTTTTGCTAAGCATGTTCTTCAAACTGTCATCTGCTAAAAGTTATAAAATATGCTTCTTGTCGTCTTCACTCTTGTTTGCTGATCTATCTATTTTCGATATTACGTCAAGCTATTTATTTCTTGTTTTTTCTTTCTTTGACTTTAATTCTAACAATTTTATTCTGATACTCTATTGATACTGTTTTATCTTCCAATTTTATAATACTCGCCTTCCTCGCTGCTTCTTACAATTCTACAGCTTTACTCTTCTACCTTTTGCTAATCTCTGCTATCGATGCTGCTGCTCTCCTCGTTTAAGTTGTTGGACTTATATCGATTTGACTTTCGATACAATTACGACACTTCTTTCTGTATTCTTCCTTTTTAACACGCTTCTATTAGTTTCACTTGTATGTTTGTTTGCTTGCTTTCTTGTTTGTTTGTAACTCTCTTCTGGCAGCTGCTGCAAGCGTGTTTTTTAGTTTTTTAAACTATATTCTGCTTATTAAACTTCGCTGCTATCAGTAAGTCGCTGTGATGCTAATACTGCTGTTGTCTTCGCTGATATGAGTATGTAGATGTGTTTTTAATACTGCTGTTGTCTCCGCTGATATCGGTATGTAGATGTGTTGCTAATACTGCTGTTTTTCTGCTGCTTTCGTGTTTACTCCTTCGACTCTTACTGCTCTCTCAGTATGTTGCTTGCGGTTCATATGACTCCATCAACTACCTCTGTCTCAGTACGTTGCTATGCGGCTTATGCGACTGTTTCAACCTTCGAAAGTTTTTATTTTCTTCACTACCTTGCGTGCTCTTTTTCACTCTTTGAGCTTGCTTCTGTTACACGGGTTTTCCTGTATGGTCACTGTTTCTGTTTCGTTTACAGTATAATACTGTGCGGCTTATACTGCGAGGATTTTCAGTTTTTAGCTTCTTATTCTTTCTCTCATATGTGTTAGGTATTCGGCTTGTTGAAATTCAAATTTCAACGGTCACTTTAAAATATTCGAGTTCGAGAAAATTCTCCGCAACACCCATTTGCGCAACAAATGTGCCAAATTTAACGAAATTTTCACCAATTTTCACTCATATAATTTTTCCCTTCCACGTTACAATACGTCAAATACATTCACTTTCACCATTTAAGTATGTATTTTCAAATGTTATTTATTCGCCAAGATGCGCAGCCTTTGGCATTTTAAAACTTTCCGTTTTTCAATGTTTCTTTTCATACGATTTGCACTAAAAAGTCACTTTACTACTCGTGTTTTCTTGGCTCAAATGTTCAATCGCGGTTGAGTTCCCAAATTTGTGGAGCTTTTAAATGAAAGATGGGTCATTAAGAGTGGCCGCTGTGGTGTAGTGGTAAGCAGTACGCGCTTCCACTCCGCAGGCCTGGGTTCAAGCCCAGGTCAAAGCAACATCGCAAAAAAATGTGGAAAAAAGGTTTTTTCTTAACAGCGGTCGCCCCTCGGCAGGCAATGGCAAACCTCCGAGGGCACTTCTGCCATGAAAAAGCTTCTCATAAAAATACAATCGCCGTTCGGAGTCGGCGTAAAACTGTAGGCCCCTCCCGTTTGTGTGACAACATCAAGGCGCACGCCACAAATCGGAGGAGAGGCACGGCCAAGAACTAACATATGTGTAAGCACCAATCTATTATTATTAAAATAAGTTCAATACAAATTTATGTTGCTTTATTGAGGATTAAAACACAACTGTCCTGTTCGTCTCTAGTGAAGCTAACGCCTCGTTCATTTCGTCAAGTTCGGTGTCTGTAGGTCAAGTAAGTAGCGCTGTTTTTTTTTAAGCAGATAGTAGTTTCGGCCACTTCGGGTCGTTCTTCCGTGAGTCATTCTTACACACATTATGTTATTGTTATTCGTCCAATATAACTAAAAAAAATGTAAACATTTATTATTTGAATTTTTTCCGAAAAGTTCTAAATTCTAGATTCAAATCGTAATAACGACAGCAGAAAAACTTAAAGGGTATAACTTTTATATCATTCTGGAATCCTTGTTAAACACATAAGTTTGTAATATTATTTTCACAACTTGTGTAGTATAAATTTTTTTTACCACGTATGGTCGAAAGTAGAGGTAGAAATTATTTCAGGATAAAAATTTTGTATTGGAGTTAATTTTTAAACATTTTAGCATCAAATACTGAAGATTTGTTGTATTATATCGATAGCGGAATAAGTTTAGATACAAATAAAAAAGACGCCAGTTTTTATTTGTAGAAACGTCACGAAAAAAATCGACCGAAGGTAGAGATTTTTCAAAAATATAAAAAAGTCAAAAAATCTCGAAAACCATGACACTTTTTATAAGTTTATATCATTTTATTTGGTACTGTCTCAGACTGACGGTTGAACGGTTATCCATGACTTCCTGGACACCCTGTATATGTAAGTATTATACTTTTTTAGCATTTCAGGGTATTTTCTTATATGCATGGCGAGAAATGTGGAAGTTAGGGTCCTGTAATTAAAAATGGTAACGACACATCACTTGCTTCTCTTCAGTTGAAAGGAAAAACAGTAACTCTAGGAAATACATGCGCTTTTGATAGCATTTTATATTTAGTTATCGTAGCTGCAACTGATTTCCCACATCCACAACATAAGGTAATAATTTTTTAATTATAAATTAATTTTAAAAATCATGAGTAAAATTTCTATATGGCATCTATATGGTTAGGGTGACGGCAGAGTGATTGCTAGAAGCGTAACTATGCTATAAAATACATGCGAAAAAAAATTTAATTTTCATACATATTCTGTAGCACAGCATCGCTTCTAGCAAACCCTCTGCCGTCAACCTAAGCTATCAGCGATGAACGCAACCAGGCATAAAAGTTCCAAATCGAAAGCGACTAGGCTAAATTATCAATCTTTTAAAATATGGTGTTGGATTTGTGGTGGGAGAGAGAGTCCTTCGCCGAGACTGGCGTTCACCCCGGTGGACGAACGTCTAGCCACAAACCGCAACAAAGCGAGATTTTTCAACATCTCCCTTATCTGCGCCCATGCCCCGACGGAAGAGGACGATGCGTCCAAGGATCTCTTCTATGAGCGCATGGAGCGCACATATGAGCGCTGCCTCCGACCCGATGTCAAAATCGTGCTTGGCGATTTCAATTCCAAGGTGGGCAA
>JAPVRG010187817.1:0-11083 GCA_029783565.1 Rhagoletis cerasi | reverse complement strand
ATCGTTCTCGATTCCTTAAGGCTGTTACAAACAACCGTTATGTGAACAAAGTTATAATACCCTTGTGCACACAGTGCGCTCGGGTATAAAAACGGCGTGACATCAAATACAGAGCTATTCGAGAAACCTTTTATTAACAAGAACAACATAAAATGTTACAAAAATTTAAATTGATTGGAAAAAGCCACGCAAAGCAAAAAAGGAAAGTGGCAAATTATTAAAATGAAGAAAGAAAAATGAAAAGAAAATCACTCAAGGAGTGTGAAATATTTAATGAAACCAAGTGTAAATGTGAGTATGGAAATATTGAAGTGAATTGATCGACTGAACGATTCATGCAAGCACTGGTTGTTGCACGCTCACAAACATACATACATACATACCTCAAAGCACTGACACACATACCCTTACACAGCTTTGTCCTGAAGTTATTTCATTAAAATTTTAATTGACGGACATTTTTCGGCAAATCAACTCAAGTGAACGTGCAACAGTAGCAAAGGCGACAATCAACGGACAAGAGTTTCGAAAAGGCAGCTTACGCTGCTGTAAGCAGACAACCAAAGTGTAAACGGAAAACTTTTCGTCACCAATTTTCAAGGAAATTATATGCTTTCGTGTCTTTGCCTTCAGGTTAGTCATTTTTCCTTTGGCGCATAATTTTTTTGCCTTTTATAGTTCCATACTACGCTTAAGGCACTGCCAACCCTTGATAGCCAGGGTAAATGGTCACTAATAAAATATAGTATTTGAAAAATTCTTTAAAATGTCTGCATTAAGGGAAGAAAAAAAAATGCAAGCAGACTAAAGTGAAAAGTGATTTAGATGAAGCGAATGAATATTTACGAGCGCACCACCAAGTCATTTACTCAGTAGGAACTTCAAAGGCGGCAAGTAGAGCGACAAGCGAAAGGACATTAACATGAACACGCGCGTCAACTGAGTCATTTAGCAAATGCTCAGGTAAGCATGCAACCTCGAAAGGAATGTATGAAGAAAGGAGAGACAAAGCGTTGACGCCTTGCATGGCAGTCAGCCAAATCAAAGCTGCTGGAACAGGTGGGAAGGCAGTGAAAAGCTGCTGAGGATATGCAGCACTTACATGCGGTTGCTTGCCACCTGCATTTGCCAATGGCCACGTGCGTCTCACACTTTAAGTTTCATATGACTACCTATGTATATTCGAAGAAAATTCCTTCCAACACAAAAGGCAGCCAGTGGGCATACCCTTACCAGGCATAGCCAAATTCAACAAACAAAAGAAAACAGGCAAGCAGACAGCAATAGAGAAGACCTCCAAACCCAAATCAACTAGTACTCACAAAATAATAGTTTCAGAGAAAATCAACAAAAGCGGCAGACTATAACAAAAATGCGCAACAGTTACGTTTATGAAACACAACGAATGGCAACAATGAATGGAGCTACAACGCCAAGCAATTCAAAATATTTGCAGTTTGTAAGACTCAACCAGTTCGCCAGTTCGTGACGTAATGCCAGCGTATCCTACGATAAGTTATCTCATTTCCACCTCTCCTCAACGCAACGCTCAGCTCAGCTCCACCAAACTGACTGTCATCTGTAGTTGTCGTACGGTTCCAAAATGAGCAAAGTGAAAAGTATGGAAGCATGGCAAATGGGTACATAAATATAAATATATTTATATAACACGGGAGTGTAAGTAAGCTATTTATCAACAACAATGAAAGCTGTAACCTCCTGCAGTCTGCTAGCAACCACAAATTAAATCAAACAAAAGAAAAACAGTGACAGCAAAAGTTTGT
Source organism: Rhagoletis cerasi (assembly GCA_029783565.1). Classification (NCBI taxonomy): domain Eukaryota; kingdom Metazoa; phylum Arthropoda; class Insecta; order Diptera; family Tephritidae; genus Rhagoletis; species Rhagoletis cerasi. The sequence continues at coordinate 9,299 of JAPVRG010187817.1, read as the reverse complement.
TTATAGAAGGATCAATCCGACGTTTCGGTGCTTTCCGTATTCCAAAAGACCTGCCGCCTACCCCGGAGGTGGTGCAAATAAGGAATCATATGGAAAGTGATCCCCTCGATTGAAACACCCCTGAAGCTTAATCCAAATCTTAATAGCAGAACTGCGTAAGTTTGGTAACAGTGAAGTGAGAGGATTTTTTATAATAAGTATAACTAGAATGTTGGCACCACGTAAACTTCCCAGTCCGCAGCGTAATTAATGGAAAAGCAAGGGCTTGTGTATGGCTGCTATGCGCGGTTTTGTTTTTTGGTTTGAGTGCTGCAAATTTATCTGAGTAACCGTCACTGGAAGGTAACACGAATCGCATTGGCCACTCATTTGGGATCAACTTTTAAAGCAACTGTACCGAGAAAAAGACTGAGGCGGAAATTTGAGCCTATTTTGTGGCCAAAAGTAAATTTTTTGACTTGCTTGAAATTGATTTGTTTTGTCTTATCTCACAGCAAATACTTCGGAGTAAACAAATGTGTACTCTGTTTTTCGATAAATTGACTCACCGTCGATTTGGTAACCCTCAAACAGAGAGTTTCGAAATTTTCTGTAAACGAAAAATGTGTGGCTTAATTTATGTGTGACGTTCAAATGCGTGTATCTCATAATCTATTTGCCGATTTTCAAAAGTAAAAAATTGAATGAAAGAAATAATGGCGGTTAGTAGAATATTTACCTTTTAAAACTTTTATTATAGTTTAAAGGTTGTGCCAAATAAACGTAGAGTTTTAAAAAAATGTTTGAAAATGTTTAAAAAGCACTCATCATAAATCGGTAGAATAGGCGTTGATATATTATTTCCCCATAATCTCACACTGCGATTTTGTGCGATATTAAAAAAATTAAACTTTTTCTTAGGTAATTATTTGATAGAAAATGAATAAAACCTTCAACAAAAAAAAAATTTCGAAAATCAACGGTAAGCCCTAGCTACTTCAGGCTTGCACTTTGTTGTATTAGAATTAAATGGGCTACAAAACTGCGTACTAAAAATCTTTCTAAGAAATATTTAAATTAGATGTGAAATTTTTACGAAAGTTTGTGCGCGTGGCAACTCGATTATTGTATATCCTTGCATATCTTATTACTTCTAGCCCTACTACTGGACGAAGTTTCAATATGATATTTCAACTTTTCGAATTTTGACCACAAAATAGCATTAAATTTCCCATAGTGCGATGGTATCTAAAGAGCTTTGGGCCAGTGCAATGGTCATTTGCCGAATGACTAATCATCATCACTAAAGTTAGACCGAATCCCTAAACCTGAGACATAGATGGGAGGTTTTGAAGTTTCCGTCAGGCGAAGACCTTTGCAACACTTATTCCATTGGTTGTGATCAAGAAGCTGCTTTCGATTAATGGACGCAAGATCGGAATTAACTTAATTATTTTATAATTTATTAATTTATGATTTTGCGATAACGGCCAGACAGAACGTGAACACTAACGAACTTTCGGAGCTGTGAAAGCATAAAACTGTGCAATTTTTCAAAAGACTTCATTTCTGATTGTCGTATTTCGAAAGTTTTAGCTTTTGCCAGTCTATTCCTTTTTCATGTCTGGATTTATCTCAGTAGAATCTCATCATGAGCATTAAGCCTATCTTTCAAAAGCATATCTAGACTATTACAGCCAATAGGTCGTTCCAGGAGACAGAAATGAAGATCGATACGAAATATCGTTTAAGAGACAAAAGCTAATAGAGCTTAGCTTAAATTTCTATGGGTCTCCGCTGCTGACGAGTTGTGGAAAACAAACAAAGTTTCGAAACATCCCGAAGAATAAAACAGGTATAGTAATTGAAAGTTCAGAAAAAATATGGAAAAGTCTCAAGGAAATCTCAAATATTCCAAAAAAGGTTTAACCCTTTCAGTACAATCGTCCAATTTATTGGACAAACTTTTTTTGTACTTAGAACTCTTTTTCACTTAAACGTAGAAAAAGAAAAGTATATTATTCTTATTTACCCCATTTCTTTTACTATATTTTCGTGATGCAATTGACCATGTTTTTTCATAAAATTGAAAAGTGTCACAAAAATCGACATTGAGTAGTGTTATAGTGTTATATATATGAACAAATGAAATGTTTTTCGGTGGAATTGGGATCCGAAAAAATGTTAAATGTTATTCTCAGTTTTTAAATATATTTCGCAAAAGCAAAAGGAAAAATTATTCATATCACTTCCCTGTTTATGGACCCTGCATAACGGTAAAACTAAGAGTCTCATAAAATGTTTAATGGCATTTTTGAAATAAATGACCCAAAATTAGCCGGTAAACAAAATTTCAGATCTTTAGCATAAGCGGCTGATTTTTTGTACTGAGGGGGTTAATACGAAGTGTCTCGAAAAGTCCAAAAAACAAATCCTTAGCATTACCGAAAAACCCCCATGAAAATCTTGAATAGTTTCAAAAAATTCCACAAATTACGAGACATTTCATTCAATGTATTAATTCAGGTGAACAGCTTACTGCGTCAGCTTCGGATTCATCGAAAAATGATTCGCCCTTGGCCGACTCAGTACCGCTCTCGTACATACTACACGAGTGAGATGTTTATTGATTCAAGCGTCGAGGTTAACATGCACTTGTAATCTTACACCCAAATTCATAGAAATAAAGAAAATTTGTATGAAAATGTCACTTTATAGAACTCTTTAAACTAATTTTATTTTTTAAGAATAAGGCCATCAGACTATCTCATTGGTGATGCCAGTTCCAAAAGTACTTTTTGGCTTTCTGAGAAATTTCATGATTTTTGCATTCCAAACTGGCCCTCTAAGTCCTTAATACCAGGGACCGAAAATAGTGGGTAAATATCATGATTTTTATTTTTCGATCAAAAAATAATCGTTATTTTTGATTTTTATTTTTTTTATCATTTTTAACCGTTTTAAAGGAGACTGATTTTTTATGACCGATTTTAATCTTTTATTATCGAAAAAATAAAACTCAAAAATAACGATTATTTTTTGATCGAAAAATAAAAATCAAATTTAGCGACTAAATGATGATTTTTATTGTAAAGATCATAACCGTTATAGTCCCTGCTTAATATCTATTTCAGATTGGAAGAAGCCAGCAAAGCAACGAGAAAGAGAGAGATACCAAACACGTCAGAGAAACCACAGCAGTCAATTTCTGGCCTGCCCATACATACGGCATAAGAAATATACTAACCGTTAGAAAATAGCCACTAGAACTGCCACAGATGGTTCGAAGATTGAGCTTAGCTCGGCCTGAGTACTCTATCGAAGAGAAAAGAAGTCTACATTATTCCTTGTCCTTTGTTACAGAGACAAATTACTCTGCGAATTAGAAGAACACAATCTATCAGAGATTGAGCCACTCTACTAGTAACATGGAAGAATTACTTTATTATTAACTCTTTCTAAAATGACATTGTTAAAAGCTTTAGTCATTATAACTAATGAATTTAGGGTCTTTGAAGCAGCCAAGAAACAATGCTTAGTTTTTTTATTAAACTTTAAAATAGTCTGGTTGTTTTTCTGGCTTTATTTCATTGTATGCAACTCATATGGAGGAGCTTCAGCTTCTAATGTAACGCAACTCTAAATTTCTCTGTGCTTGACATTACCAAAACCATTAAGGCAGAGTAGGCAATACGCGTACCCACACAGCAGTAGCATTTTCACTACAATCAGCACCAGTGTGCACAGCTGTCTTGCTGTCTTGTCGACCATGTTGCAAGCACAAGGCGAGACCTGAGCAGTGACAGCAAGCAGAGCACATCCGGGTCAACAAGCAGACATACACGAACTGCCGGTTTAAACTGCATTGGCACAACTGGCGATCCACAAACACTTGTAGCCGCAGACGTGCCAATAGGCAACACGTCACACAATACACGCCACATATACAAGAATGTATGCATAGCAGAGAAGTACGCTTGAAAGCCCCATTAATGTCCTAGGAACATGTGTCCTGCACTGTGGAAATGTTAACATTCTTTGAGTAGATGTGAATTTGGAAGAATTAAAGGAATGCTAAGCAAACAGTGCTCTTCGACTTCGCCACACTCCAAACTTGTTTGAATTGCGCTCCCATATAAAATGCCAAACTTTGCGCTCTGTTTGTGCAGAGACCGGCTTACATGGCGCATGTGCCCACACAAGCGCGACTTATTGAAGGAGCAGAAATGCTGCACGATGACGAAACTGAGATAGCAGCTGCGATAGTTCAGTTTATTATGTAAACAATCAGCTGTAATCAATGCTTTTCAAACAGTAATCCTGCCGCACTATTAGCTGACTTAGTACTTTAAAATTCTTGTTATGAGGCAGACGGTGTGCTCGACAATATGGTGAAATATGGCAAATAACTATCGCAAATATCAGTTTGGGCAAAAAAGGGAAAAATCATAAAAGTTAGTGGTGTTTCGAATGTGCAATAGCATCAACACCTCTAAATAAATGTTGCCAATCTGCTGGAATATTGATTATTTTGGCTAAACTTGAAGGCGTTTCCTGTACTAGCTTTTCCGGTTATAAACTGAGTTTTTAATTCCCATTTACGCTTACTCGATTCTCGTCTGAACGCTCTTTGCACTAGCGCAGTAAAAATCTGTAATTATTCAACGCGCGTGCTTTTTGTTTACTCATTCCTCTTTATGCGGCGTCATTGTCAATGACGCCCATTGTTATTATCACTGTCACTGTCAGTGTCAGCACCGGGAATCCATTAGATGTGCAGTGCTTTAAATTTTTCAAATGCAAACAATGATGGGATTAAAAATGAAAGCAAAAGAAAGAAGGAGTAAAAATATTGCAGAATTTGGTTTAAAGAAATATTATCATGCGCTTTCGTTATTAACGCTTGAAACCGTACACTTAAAATCAACGATTGAGCCGCACTCTACATCGTCGCGCCATCCTACAGCGTGCTTGAGCCAATTTAGTACTTTCTTATTCAGCTGCGCGCCACCTCCCAACAGCTGTTGCCGCACTGCCATATTAATGAATTGCCAAGCATGCTTAAATGTTCACTGCCAAGCGGCAAAAACAGTACCAACAAAAAAGCGCTAACGCAAGCCAACGCGCGCAAATCTGCGTTCAACGCAACCTCATTTGCCAGCAGGGATTGCATGACCGCGCCTTACGCCAGTCACGCCTCATTAATTTGCGATAAAATGTTGCTAGTGTCATATTGCTGCTGCGGTTTCAACGACAACAAAAGCATAGTTGTAAATGTGAATGTATGAAAAAATAGCTTGCGCGCACCAACAATACCTAGAAGCGTACTTAAAGGATTAGAATAGCGCTGAAAGTTTACAAATGCAGCGCTTAGTTGAGCGCCATGGGAAAAGGGCGCAGAAAAATGAATGAGTTTCTCTTTACCAGCCGCAGCTTTTCTTCGTATCCTTTAAAATGTAAACTGACATAAGCCTCTACTTCGGTGCGTCTGCAAAGGGAAAATTATATGAAAAACTCTAAGTAGTTGACATACAGACGGTTGATCCGAACAAAGGCTGTTTGAAATATTATCCAGTTTTACTGCGAAAAGTTCGAGGATAAGTGCATTTAAAACATTAAAAAATTACTAGGCTACCTATTTGAACCATCTTTTTGGCTTTGCAACCTTTATTCACTCCAGAAATACGCTCGATAGTCAAGCCTCCCATCTTTTCTGTGAGTATCCATTTTCAGTGGGTAGTTTTTAGCATTAGTCGTCTGCCACTTGGTGTGTCTATCACATTCGCGCGCGAAAAAAGTACAATAAGCGCCAACGGACCACAAAGCACACGCAAACGAAAACCAAAACCAAATATACTTAATGTACTTACATATATGTATGTATGTAAATAAAAGTGAAATGTCTCGGATATGTAGATATGAATTTTTAGCCGCATTTGGCCTTTCCATTCGCAAGCTCCATCCCCCACAAAGGTAGTGATGCGTGTGAATTGTAAGCGTATCGAATTACCAAAAAGGAGATATTAGATACATATTCTTACGGTATTTTCGAAGCGTTGATATCACAGGATATTCAAGATTTCACTTTAGTTTTCATTTGGTTTCATGCATTTTTTATGGCTCCTTTAACATTTTTCTGCGGTTTCACTTCCAGTTGCGTTGCGAATATTAGCAGCAGTTTTTTTAAAATCGTAGTAAAGAATCCTTCCATCCAGTCTAGCGCGTTAATTCCAAAGGTATTATATTATGTCTAAAGGCAAGCGAAACCAATACCAATTCATATGACTGCATTGTGAAGAGTAATTATTGCAGTTTCGTTACTTACTTTTTTCTTTAGTTTTAGTTAAAGTGTGCTCCTTTGAAACATATACAGGTGCGCTCTCATTATTTGAATCGCAAATATATATCGGGGTCTACTTTCTAAATCGCAAACCTACATGCTACGAAATTCGTAAATAGTTAAATTTTCGCGATTTGAAAAAGGTTGCCGTTGAGACGGTGGAATGAAAAGCTAATGACAAAATTCAAATAAACTTAGTTTTTTGCGATACAAAACGATGCGATATGATGCGCTGCGATGCTATGCTGGCTGACAGGTTGGTAAAGTCTCTGACTTTTTCAACAATCAGTTTCGATGACTTAGCAGCTTGATAACAGTGCGACGGTCAATTTTATACACACAAAAGATTATATACTCGCGAAATTAGGTGCCAACTCCATTTTTAATATGTATTTATATAAAAAAAAATATTTATTCAAGCAAAAAATGGTGGGTAGGCACTGTGGCCAATGGTAATCATCAATTCAAATACCACCTATGCAGGCTTGTAAGCCGATCACAAGCAGAGTCCGCAAAAAATCCGAAAGCATTTTCCGGAAGATGTATCAGACTAAGCCGAGCATACTTTAAACTGCAATCAAATTATAACTTAAGAAAGTTGCATTACATGGCGGTTGAGAAGTGCATGTGCAAAAATTTCATAAATACAATGAAAGAAATTTTGGCACATGCAGCATAATATAGCATGCATTTAGGCGCTTGGTGTTAGCAATCGCGCCTAAACAAGGATAATTGATGTTGAAAATGTACTTTTAAAATTTTATCCTTGAATATCTTTGAAAATTTTCAATGTTGATTTTTGAAAAAATTATTTGTTAAAGACTGATATATACACCACCACATCCTCGAATTTCGTCCTTCTAACTTTATTAGCTTAAAAAAAGGAAGACAATTAAAAGGGAATTTTCAATACCTATTCGTCCTTGTGAACCAAACAGATTTTACTTTATTTAATTCCAGAGAATTTTATCTTTCAATTGGCACCCATACTGTTATTCTACATTGCACTGCATTTTTTAAATAATTTTTTGAATTAACTACACCCTTGAAGTTTCAAAGTCCTTTTATAAAAAATCCTGATGTCAGAGAGAAAAACTAAAAACGCAGTTTTACTATATTTGGCCCCTATTTTTGTGAGTATATTGATTATTTCGAGTGTTTTGAAATTGTTTTATTTTTGTCGCACGGTGTTATCTCTGGGCGAAAAATAACAATCAATATTACAAAAATAATGATTAAACGCTGACTTAAATTACTTTGCTTAAAATGATAATGGCCTCTGGTAAAAAATGACGGTCCCTAAGTAAAAAGTACCATTTAGCTCATGATGTACTTTTTTAATTTTCATTCATTTTAAGGTGTCTCAGTATTAAATGAATTTTCATGATTAAGAGAAAGGAATGCGTGGAAATATTTATTTTATCCGATATCATAGAATATGTTTGTCCACATATCGTTACCTTAATATAGAAAGGCCCTAATACATTCATACAGTTTGAAAGATTAATAAAATGTAGATTTCTCCAGTTCCAAATTTCGTCGAAACGATAATTTTTTTTAACACAATATTTATTCTAGTGCTTTAGTATTTGTTTTTCCTATACTATTTATTAGATGGATTGTGACATATCTGACCGCTTTTGGATGAATCTGAGTTCCTTTCTAATATTAAGGTAACGATATGTAAAAAAAAAAAATTGCGATAAAAAGTTTGCTTTGGTTTCGTTTTCCGTAGATTTGGTCCGTATGCTACTAATCATAATCAGTTTTTTCAGGTTGTTATGATTGTTATTTTAGACCGGATGTATTCCGTTTGGCTCATCGGACCAAACCACAAACACATACATATATAAAAATACTAAAAGCAGCAGTGAACACAACTATGAAGGCAATCGAAAAGGAGATACTTATTTGAATCAAATAACCAGCGGGAAAATATTTAGCCGTATTAAATCACATTACTTAAGCCAACTGCGGCACAGACAATGCCATAGGCGTTGCGTACATTTAGAAGCCATAGTCGAAAGTTAAGCGAGAATAAATGCAATCACAGTTCTACCCAGCTGCTGATTGTGCAACACGTGTGATGAAAGAGCCGGTCAACGACGACCAAGCCGTCTAGCCATAAAACAAAAGCATGAAAATATTTACGAGTACATACTTAGTTAAAAAACTGAATATGTGGAGAACTCAAATCACAGTCCTTGTGCGATAGACGCGCATCGAACTTGGTGTTTGCTAGCGGCTGAGTACGGTCTGTGGTTGACATTTTTATCTTGTATTTGCTGTTGTTTCCAGGCTCGTTATTTATAGAAATCAGTGGTACTGTGTTGTTCGACATCGACGATTTTGTTTGTTTTTATTGCTGGATCGAACAAAGTCAAACCTATTTATTCGCGGAATGGAGCGTATAAACAGCATAGCAAAAATATCACAAAGCAAAACGCAGTGAAAATAGACACATAAAAGAATACCAATCAGCGCAATAGAAAGATTCCGAAAACGACTGGCTTCATCAACCAACCTTTATGTGTCCAGTCGATTTTCACTGGCTTTCTCCAGCTCGCCGCTTTAAATTCGCTTCAAAACACCATTTCGCTGAAAGTACGTGCGAAAATCTACGTTCCCTTTTTGTCAAAAGCTCTCTGTTGTTGCCGTCTGTAATAATTGATTTGATTGTTGGTTTATATCTCAAAGCACCACTCGTTGGGGTTGCCTCCAACTGCGATAGTTTCATTGCCATAGCATCAAAAATTCGGTCTCATTCTTTTTATACGTTAGTGGCAGTGCTCACCTGAATGCCTTCATTAGCTATCATGGAGTCAACAGACTGAGTGGGTGTGGGAGAAAAATAGAAAATAAAAATAAATGAGAAATACAGTTTTGACGTTGTTTGCCAATTGAAAGCTTGACAAAAAATGCAGCTTCGCGTGAAGCTCGATTTCGAATGCAATAAAAAGAAAATAAATAAATTGTAATT
>JAPVRG010187695.1:0-13861 GCA_029783565.1 Rhagoletis cerasi | reverse complement strand
GCAAAGTAATATTGCATTGTCATCGGAGTTATACATGCGTGCAAAATTTCAGCTCAATCGGACACCGGGAAGTGTATCAAATTTAACTTGCAAGATTTAATTACAAACAACCGTCAACTAAAAGTAAATAAAAGCTTATAAAAAACTTTGCACAAAAATTTAAGAAAAATCAACAAAGCTTCACCAAAATTTTACCTTTTTTTAATATTTAGAAAATTCTGCCATATGAGTAAAATAAAATGCGAACATTAGTTATACAGAAGCAAATGTGTAACATCGTCAACAAAAAAAATCAATAGTACTTTGTAGACCCTTCAAACATGCGCCATATTGTTTAAAATTGAATGGGCTATAAAACGCATACTTAGAATTTTTCTAAAAATTCTGAATAAAAAATTTGCTATCTAGTTTAACAGCTTTAAAATGTTATTTAAATATAATGGCTATTGAGAAAATTTTTTCTTTTTTTCTTTGCTATAAAATAGTAAAAAGATACGCTGATACAGTTCTTATAAAACAAATATAGCTTCATATATTTTGTCAAAATATCAGACAAGCACCTTCGCTGTAGTCAAAGTAAAAGTAAAATTTCCACTGCCACCACTTACATACAGCGGAGATTGTCCGTGAAATTCGCGTACACGTAATATGTATGCAACATGCAATATCGATGTTGCAACATCATGTCAGAAGTTTATCACAAATCGCCAATCACTTCACTTCGCTTAACTTGGTTTGTTTTTGCACTTTAATAATCATATTGAGTACAAAACAAAAGCATAGAGAAATCGCTCGCAGTGTTGCCGGTTTGGTCCAATTGGACCAAAATTGGTAGTTTCATTTCTTAAAATAAGGCTTTGGTATGTTGGTTGGTTTGTTGTGATTTTCGAGGATTTTTGGTAGGAAAGCAGGTAATTTATTAATTGTTTGTTTAATCTTACTTACGAAAATTCTCTTTCATAAATACTTCAAATATCACCATTTTTGGAAGTTCAGATTTTTTTAAGAATCTTTAAAGAAAATCATATGAAGCGGTTGACACGAACTCGTAAAGAAATTTCCGTACTATTTCTTAGAGAAACGTCTAAAAAAATCTGAAAATATTCTTCACATCACTTCGTAAAAGAATCGAATTTTGCTCAGTACATTTCATCTTAGAAAATTCTAAAAAAATCGGAAAGGAGATAATGCTTTCTTTACGAATTCTTTAAGATTTCTCTGCTATTCAGAATGCTCTGAAAGCATGGTTTGCAGGGTAATTGAGTTTCATTTTTTTTTTGCCGCTTCTCCTAAATTTTTATATGAGAATTGAAGTTGGTTGTTTTTTTTTTTTGCTTAAAAATTACTTGTTTTTAATAAGGTGTTATATGTTACCCAAACCACATTTTCAATGCAAGTCGCATTTTGGTAGGCTGAGGGCGATTTTGGACCAATTTTGGTAGGAAAAAAACTTGCTATGTGGCAACACTGAATACAACCATTCTGTCGGTACCAATTGGCAGTGTGGATGTACACAATTTACCACATTCGTCGGGTTCGAAGCCTACCTAAAGCCTCTGCCGTGCCCCTGTTACCCCGTGGTACCAGATTAAGTCTCTGGTCAGACCTTGATGCCTAAACTTCTGTCAGTTGAGCTCACTACCTCTTCAGGCTGGCGACCGTTGACTAGGGCATCTCGGGGTTGTCACGCCGGTAATTCTTCGAATCCCCCTGAGGGTTGACCCGGGACCTCGGGGTTGTCACGGGAATTAATTCCCGCAATTCAAAGAATCCCCCTGAGGGATGTTGAATGGACAATACGACTTATATTTCTTCAAGCAATCAGGCAGCTCTTCACTTAGAACTGATCGAGGGCCTAAGTGTGCTATTATGACCACCTGTAGCCGCTTCAATATAACCAAACCCAGTAACAATATTGGTTCACACTGTAAATATTATTTTAATATAACATACTAAAGTTAGGCACATCTTTTGAAATTTAAATTTTTTGGCTACTGAATTTTTCGGATTACTCCATATCTAAAAGTAAAGGATGCATATTTAATAAATATCTTCAAGCACGCAATATATATCTATCACTCAAAATACCTAATCTAATAAATGCATAGTTGTACAGTCAAAATGCAGGACATATATACTTATAAATATATACAAGTTAAATATAATATGCACCACAAATAAAAATAAATAAATAACTGAAAAGTGAGATTGAATTCGCATTCCGGTAAATAAATAATCAAATTAATAAAATAATAAAAAAATAAGTAATTAAAGTCGAAGTGACATCGACCACTCTAATACGTACGTCTCTAAAGAGATGATTTTGGTGCTGAGTTGGATGAAGTTGGTGCTGTAGTGAGTTTACAACAACAGTAGGCGGTAGTGCGGTGGAACGATTGTGCACAATATTATTACTGTTATTGTTATTAATATTATTCATATTGATATTGTTATTATTTAGATTAGTGGTGCTGGTGGTGCTGGTATTGTTCGTGCTGTTGGTGCTAGTAAAAATGGTCGCCAGCGAAGATCCAATCGGTGCTGGATAGGCTACGGCTGCAGCAGTCGCACCATTTGCAGCTATAAAATGTTGCGGCAACATGGCATGCTGTTGAACCAGAGTGGTAGATTGCAACATTGCTTGCTGCTGTTGTTGTACTTGATTTGATGTCTGTTGATGTTGCTGCAGCTGATGTTGCTGCTGTTGTTGTTGCTGTGGATATCCATTTAATATGATGAGCTGTGGTTGCGGCTGCAACTGTTGCTGATTACTAGTGATAAGCGTCATTGCTGTGCCCGACGGTGCAACGGCGGCTACATTGCCAGCTGTGAGCAGTTGTGTAGCATTTATTGCGTTGGCTGCTTTCTTCATGGCCAATGCGGCATTATTTTGGTTGTTGTTAATGCTGTGATTGTTGTTATGCTTGGCAATTCCGCCGCCAGCAGAGGTGTCGTTGATCATTTTGGTTTTAGCAAATTCGATGCGAATCGAACCGCGGTCAGAGGAGAGCAAATACTTGCCCTGTAATTGTTGCATGGCTGTTGCAGCGCTAACGGTGTCTTTGAACTCAACAAAGGCAACTGGGTGGCTAGCATTGCTACCAGTGTTGCTGTTGTTGCTACTAATTGTGTTGTTGTAGTTAATACTGTTGGCTCCAGGATAATTTGCTATTGCTGCTGCATTAGAATTGGTAGAAGTTGGGCTTGGATTGGTGACGGTGAAAGTAGTAGTGGTAGTAGAAGTGGTAGAAGTGAGACTGTGCGAACCTTTTGTGTGCATTCGGAGGCGACAAAAGCCAGGCATACTGTGTGTGTGCAATTTTTCAGTAATTAAGTAACAAATCAAATTTGTAAATATCTATGTAAGTAATAGTTAAATGTATGTGTTGATATAACCAAAAAGAAATCTGCAATGAACTTTTATTTTAGTTAAAAGAGTGGTATGCATTTAGATAGTCATTTGATGTAAGACGAATTGTAGGTGTATGAATCTAAATATGTTTGTAAATGATACACAATGTTTGTAATAAATGCCATTATACAATTCTGTAGAAAGTACGAATATGTGTGTGTATAGGATTCGATAGCGTGGCAAAATAAATTGAGCCACGATGATATTTAAAAAGGAGGCGCTGCAGAGGAACCCGTTTGGAAATGGGAAACAACAAACTGAGCTAAAGAAAAGGCGTAGATATATTAATATAAGATTTTGCGAAGTAAAGCGAAGCAAGTTCGGTGGCAGATTTGTGACCGGAGAGGGACTTTGTCACTAAACACTGAGCTTCATTTTGGCGAAAGAGTGTCTCTTCACAATCCACAGCAACATGAGACTCTTAAACATTTCGCTTTTTTCCACCGACGCTCCGAGGGAAGGGTAAGACGATATGATAAAGTATCGCTTTTAAGGGTTCTTAGAACTTATTTATGAGCGCTGCCCCCGTCAGGACATAAAAACGTGCTTGGCGAATATAATTTCAGAGAGCATAGAGAGATCATTATTGCTAGTACTCTTATCAAAAAATCAATTCGAGCGTGCTGTGATAAACGGAAGGCACGTTTCCAGTGTGTTTGATGGACATACGACCGGGGTTATGACATCTTCTCGGAACACTATCTTGTTACAGACACTATCTTGTGGAGTAAAGAACGTGCGTCTTTATAGAGTTCCTTGAAGAGCATTATTCAACACACCGTTCACTACGTATCGCCGCTTAGGAAGTAATTGGATTTAAGCCAGCGCAGAAACTATTGGTATGATGATGAATGTAAAGTCGTCATACAGAAGAAGGACGCTGCCTACTGGGCTATGAAGTGATCTAGCGCAACTTGGAGACATATGACCAGAACAATGGCGGGAATTCTTCTCCAACCTGCTGGACGGCAGAAATGGCGAAAACAGAGGAGGTAGCGAAGACCCTGAGGCTCCAATCGATGATGACGGAGTCGCTGTTCCGCACCCTGTGTAGTAATAAATCGGCTGAAAAATAATAAAATTGAAGAAGCCGATGGATTGACAGCTGAGCTGATCAAATACATATAGCGACGATAAGCTGGCGAGGTGCATGCACCAATTTCTATGCAAAGTATCGTTGGATACACGCATGCCGATTGAAACTTAAGTGCGCCTGTTCAATCCCCAAAAAAGGCGGAATCAGTTTTCTAACGCCAAACTTTGAAAAAGATCGATGACGATTTAAAAACCGCTTTCGACTGAATGAAAAGAAGTTGCCTGCTTGCCGCGATGTCTAAATTTAGTATCCCTGCGAAACTAATACAGCTGTGTAAAATGACGTTGAGCAAAAACATCAGCCCCATCAAAATTTGAAGGACCACTCCGAGGCACTGGATACTGAAACGGGGTCTAAGACACGGCGACTCCCTTTCATGTGATTTTTTTAATCTGATATCAGACAAGACAAAAAAATCCTATACAACTTTTTGACAGTTATAATCTCGAAGTTGTAGAGGCCTTCGCCTATTTAGAGGCCAGCATTAACACCAACAGTGTTCCTGAAATACAATGAAGAATCGCTCTTGCCAATAAATGCTACTTTGGTCTGAGTAGGCAATTGATCAGGAACATCCTCTCTGCACTAACAAAAATCACACTTTATAAGTCTCTCATCAAGCCCATGCTGCATACGACGCAGAAGCGTGGACCATGCCATCATCTTAAGACGGTCCTTAGAGTGTTCGAGAGTAAGGATCTCTCGAATATTTGTGGCACTTTCTGCATATGCGACGGCGAGTGCTGGAGACGATGGAGCAGCGAATCAAAATACAGCGGCTCCGCTGGCTTTGTCATGTCGTTCGAGCGGAAGAAAATTCTCCAGCCCTAATAGTATTCAATACGGTATGCGGCAAAGGAAGAACAGTTGAATCAGTTTTCCATTAATGTGATGTGCTAGAAAAAGGGTATGTATTTAGCAGTAGAGTGCATGGCATGGTTTTTGGTAGTGTATGTATCTGAGTAATTTTGTGAAATACTGAATTAAATGATTTGGTTGTAATATTTTTTAATATGAAGAAAGAACATAGCCGGTGATACTGCAAAATATTTTATGTCAATTATTACCGATATTGCTCAAATGGCCAGTTACCTGTATTTTAGCGCTTCTGTTTATCGTTCAACTTCATTAGCCAAAGGTAGACAGTTTTGTCATCAGTTAAAGATGTTTTAACGATTCGCGGATGTACTCCAATACAGGTACCTGACCATAGGAGCGCCAAAGGTAATAACGGACATAGAACGTTTTGCGATATCGTCGATCGTATCGATAGTTTGTAGTACTTCACAGTGAATATGCGACTTCATGAATATGGTGATAATGGATTGTAAATTGTGTACACATACATATGTATATTTCCTAATAAAATTTTGTGCGCAAGTGATAGAAAAATATCAGTAAAAATAGTAACTTAAAATCCTTTCTTGGTTCTACTTATGTAGTATTACATAATATACACATATATGTAGTTAGCTCAACTCGTACCGAAAGAAAACGGTATAAATACAAACGATTGACCTAATTTATATATATACGTATGTTTTACACTCACCTGGAGAACACCTCTTTGAGTTCATGTTCGGACACGAATTGTCCCAAATTGGCAACAAATAGTGTCGAGCATGGAGCGTTCGCGGCTAACGGCGGATTTGATGGATGCGTTGGATTGTTCGAGGAACCAACTGGACTTGCCAGAGCAGGACTCGATAAGAAATGATGATGTGCTGTGTGGCCGGTTGGTGGCGGTCCTGGGGGGCCAGTGGCGGCTGCGCCCGGCGGTAGACCAGCAGCAGCAGCAGCAGCAGCGGACATGTGCATAGCTGTTGGATGAAGTGTTGTTGCTTGTTGATGATGTTGCGTCATTGCGGCCATTTGAGTCTGGGTATGTTTGAGAGTGGAATGAATGCAAGAGAAAAATTGCGATTACTTAAGAAAATCGGTGAGAATTATCACGCACGCCGTACGGTGGACAGTCGGTCATACTCACTTGATGCATAGGCTGTTCGATAACTTTATCTGTATTTAGTCAGAGGTAAGAGCGTACTGGCACCTGCGGATGGAGAGCTGGGTGCACTAGTGTTGCATGCTGCAAGGCAGCAGCTCCGGGTAGTTCAGCGGCAGCTGCCGAGTAGGCTAACGGATGATGCCATAATTCCGGTCCGCCTGGAAAGAATGGTCCACCCAAATCTAAGTGTTGTGCAGAAAGAGAGAAATTGTTTTTTGTTAGAGAACAAATTCGCTTCGGTGCAAACGAATGGAAAGCAACTAAACGAAGAATATGCAAAATAGTGGAAGAAATCAAAAAGAGAATTGAGTTTTTTTATGTAGGTATTTATATACGCAGTGAAAATAAAGTATGTATTTAAATATTTTTTGTTTATAAGGTTTCCTTTAATTTAGCTATCGTTAAACTCTGTTTTTGTTATCTATTCAATAGGATTATTGATAAACTGATTGTGCATTCAAGATATAAATTTGTTAAGAAATAGAATACATGACAAGAGCGCATTTAGTCAAATATACCCCAATTCCGGAACATTTAGGTCGATTTAGCTCAAGTATGTACATATATGCGTATCTTGCTTATTGTTTCAACGGTTTGACGAAAATACATAAATATACTATAAATAAAATTTTTCAAAAGTCATAACATTTTTTTTAGAAATTCCGAAAATTCTATTCATCGTTGGCACCAAATTTCTTCATGAAAACTGCTACTGGGGTTATGAATATCCGTTTTCTATCAATTCAAATTCAAATACCAAGGAGCTTTTCATTCAGTTTTCATAACACCTATGTAGGAGGGACAGTTCAAATTTTTTTTGAATAGAATTTTCACACAGAAGTTTCCTTTTATCCCTGCGATTAGTATTTAAACAGGATGTCCTGAAAGTATTTCTTAATGTGTTTGACCTACCAGGTGAGCGGAAAAGCCTACTGCTAGCCCCGTTCTTGGGAATTTGGTTGATATGGAACGCTTCTCTGGAGCGGAGCCTCCATGCTTCGAATATTACCGATACCCCTTATTGCGGGGTGAAAAATTTGTAATCTGCATCATTTGCTCAGCTCAACAAAACATGCGTATAGCAACTTAAAGAGGCCGGCTAGAAAATGATTAAACCTCGGACGGAGCGGCAAGGTCATCAAAAAACCGCAAGTGTCTTACATAAATGATCCTAAAAGTTCTTTACAAGATACAGTTGGTTCAAGAATTGAAGCTCACCGATGCAGCTGAGCGCCACAGAGAGTAAATGCCGGACAGTACTCAGAAATGTTGGTTGCCGTTTAGAAGTTGGCCTACAAGATAATGGAACTCATTTACAATGTTATTTTTAGGAAATAACCCCTCAAGGACGGTATCACACGACAAAATTTTATTTTTTTCACTAAACTAATACACTAAATATGTAGTTTATTATTGAATTTCTGATTATTTGCGATATCCAGTATTTCAGATGACGTTGACTCTTTGACACAACGTTAAAATCTTTTAGAGAAGTTTGCTTCTTAAATCTTACATATTTGGCTCTCGCGATTGCAGAATTTTTATTCAGCGGAGAGCAAAATGTTTCGATAAAGAAATTTCCTTTGAACTTATGATTCTTTTGGATAATTTATTTAAAAATGACATAAGTTCCTTACAAAAAATTAAAAAATAACATTTATTTTTATAGTCGTATCCAGACTTCTGAAATAGGCGACGACATTTAAAATTTAACAATAAAATCAAGTAGTAAGGTCTTCTGCAGAAAATGCCAACAGAAATATGTACATATGTTACCTTTAGTGACAAAAATATTAATGGAATGCACCGCAATTGCATAAATTTGCGCTGTATATATTATTAAATGTAAATTGAGATCGCTTGTTATGTACGATTTTTATTCAGTGTAACAGCTGTGTATGCATTTGTGACTGTGTTGTTTTTTGTTTATTATTTTTAATTTCAATAGTGATAGTATCTGTGACATTAGTGGTGGGTGTAGTAGTGATTGTGATGGTGGAGGTGATGGCGGTGGGTGGCGTTGGTGACAAACCACTTTGTGAAATCAGTGCAAAAACATTTTGCTTGGGTCTTGAATATATTCATTTCTAAATAAAGGGGAGCTTGAGATCGTTGTTACTAAGTTTTCATATTTACTATTACTTAAATTTATGTGCTCTAAAGCATTTCTGTTGTTGGGAAAGTGTGTTAATTTCATTTGATTCAGAACGCTTTGTATAGAAATATGGGAAAGTAATTAAGTGCGCTTTTGTCATAGAATTCAGTAATTAAAGATATACATACATAAATATTTGCACGTTTTTATACATCAACAACATACTTTGTTGAAATACATATATTTATATACTTACAACAAATACATGGAAAGAGCAAAGAAGGAGAACGATATAAAGTAAAAATATAAAATAAAACTGCTAAATAATAAACAAACACTAAAATTAATAGCTCTACTACACGAATACATACAAAACTAAAAGCAAAAATAAAAAGTTGCATTTAACATTTTATTGCTTAACATTTCTTTGCCATTTTATTTATAATTATTAATTCTTGTTTTTTTCTCTTAACATTCTTTACTTACGTCCAGTGAGTGGGTGCATCAATGCAGGATGTGAGGCTGTTGTCGCTGTATTGGGCTGTGGTTTGGGTTTGCTCACTTTCGTGTTACTCTTGGCGAATTCCAAGCGAATTGTTTGGGGCATATCGGGATCGAAGCGTACACCCTGCTGCAAATGAGCGGTACGACGGATAGTAATCGACTTTTTTCATTTTTTTTTATTTAATTGAATATACTTAAAAGTTTTCATAAAAAATCCAATAGAATCAATTTCATGTATATTTAGTAAACTGTTTTGTTATGTTTTCTTGTACATACATATATACATGCACGTCTGTGTGTATGTACATATGTACGCATATTCAAAATTGGAACAGCTGTTTTTTGCTGCTTTGCAATTAAATTTAAATTATCCTTTTATTTCAAAATTACTTAAAACGCGTCAATTCGCCAAAAATATTTATTTATAACACTTCTCTAGCTTAAAACCTTTGGTGTGATTTAAAAAGAATAATGAGTATGAGAACTATACTGTAAACTGGGTAAAATTACTAAGAAGGCACCATCAAGGTAAAACGGGCATATTTATGTACTATTGTATGCTTGTATGTATTTGCTTAATAGTTTGCAGTAGGCAGCATTCAAAATTTGGTTGATGTGATTTTTATATTGGACGATATAATTATATTGAAAAAGTTAATGTGTGCGTAAGCACTATTTCTATCCTAAGTACTCGGGTACAAGTATGAGTATGTGCATCATAAGTACTGTTCTGTGAATGTCTGACAAATTTACAAAGGCCATTCGTTATTGAAGAACATTGGAAAGGTGACAGGTATGAGTTAATTAATTTCGAGCCAGTTGAATGATTTTTTTTTTGGAGATTATGGTCCTACAGAGCGCTATAGTTAGGTATATATGTCCCTTAAATCATAAAACTGAGTGTTTAGCAAAATAAAATAAAATACTTAAAAATATGAGTATGTCTTTATGTGAGCTGGCTTAAAAGAACAAAACTTGTGAGAAAGTAACAAATAGCGATAGGAAATAATGGAATATGTTACGTGATTCTTTTATATAAACCAGTCTTCAACACAGCACGTATATGTACTATTGCTAAAATAGATTTATACAATTGCTACACAAATGCATAAAAAAGGAAGGGCTGTGCCTCGAAAAAATCGATTTATGTGTAAACATAAATCAATGTGAATGAGACTGCCTGTGTGGCAGTGGAAATATGTATATGTAAATTTTTACATGCATACTTATGTAGTTTTTATATGACGGAAACAATATACTAATAGTGATTTCGTGTCCACCAAAAAATGTCGCCTTTTGATTGCCCCTTTTCTGTTTCCTTGTTCGATTGCAAAATAAACGCAAACCGGTGATAAAACTTTGTGTTCGTTTCCTAAAATGTCGCACTCTAGCAAGGCAAAAAAGGCACATTCTCTGCCCTTTGAAGCTTTGCCAGGGGAGAGCGTTGCCCGAAAATTCAGATGGTTGCTTAAAACGAAATGAAATGCGGGAGCTAGGCACGATGGAAGGGCAACATTTTTTGGGAGAAACGAATCACCACAACCCTTTCTAATTGAATTTATCCAAAATTTAAATTTACACTTACGAGTAAGTTGTAAAAAATTTTGACACACATTTAGAAGCGTTAGTAATTTTCTGATGAGCAGATAACATTTTAAAGCCGGTACGCGAGAGCGTGATGTTTTATTTGCAAGTGACCTTGAATTAGTGGTAAATCCAATGCAAACTTACTTCAAAAGTTACACAAGAGGCAAAACGTACAAGTAGTCAATTATGCAAAAAATATTAATCTATGTCGAAAATGTTTGTCTTATAACTCGAAAGCTGATCATGCCCGTCCTTGCACCCTGCTAACCATTACATAACGAAAAGTATTGCTGCTTTGTGTTGTTGTTCTTGTTCTGTACTTGATTGGTGTTGGGTGGCAGTGGTGGTATTGGTTTCCCATTCATGCACCAGAGCTAACAAAATACTACAAGGAGGTTCTAAAATTGAGATACTTAACCAAAAGTGACGAAATGTTTGTACGTTGGTATGAAAGTTAGAAAAGACAAACAAAAATAGAAAAGAAGGCGTGTTTTTGTTTGCGTTTTAAATTAAAATCAAATATTGTTAAAAGAACGAGAATATAAGGAATCAAAGCAGTACAGGTGAGAGATTACAACTGGATTGTTCTGCAGTTTCTGTTTTATTTTAGTTTTTGTATTAGTTTCTGTGGCGGTTGCTTTTGTTTTTTCGCTTGCTTGTTGTAAAAATAGTCATTTTCTATGCAAGTTGAGGGTGAGTAATAATATTTTTTTTTTTCATATTTTCCATTTTTTTGATATAATCGTGTGAGGAAAGCCACGGTGGTGCGTCTATACAAAAATATGCAAGGCGTGAATCCATTTGTTTATTATTTCAATGGAAAATAGAAAATTTTGTGAATTTAGTGAAAGATTTATGCAATCAAAAACCCAATCAAAAGTTGTAATTTTATATTTTTAAAACTAAAATTTATATTCATAAATTCAGCTTCTCGGCTTACGTTGAACAGTGCAGCAGTTAAGTTCAGTCATAAAACTCGTTGCTTTTGAAAATGACATTTTCACAAGCTTGTGTGATAATTTTTTTTCCTTTTTCTGTAAAATCATGTACATACTTATGTAATGTGTTCATTCCAAGCCTGACAAATGCGTTTTTAACATCGATCATTCTTAAACTAACATTTAGTCAGTGCGTGTCAAATATGCAGCTCTGCCTGTTTTCCAATAACTTGGTTTCTTGCGCTTAATATTTGCAAAATTATTTTAACTTCATTGCATTAAAAACGGTGCCTTTATAGCGATAGGAATTGCATACAAAATAGTTTACACTCTCATTTTAAATATGTTTTCTTACTTAATAAATATTTCTTTTTTTCGTGATTTTGTTTTTGTAATTTCAAAATAAATATTACCTGTAAATCTTGTTTGGCTGCCTCCGCTCCAGCTCTGGTATGAAATGTGACAAATCCGACGGGCTGTAAATTGGTAATGAAGTAGATATGTTAGTGGAGCATAGTGACGAGGGATGCTGTGTCGGGAGCAGGTTGCTGAAACGTTTGAATTACTTACCGAAGCGGTTTTCCCATTTTTGCTGGTCACCTTTAAGAGAGATCCTTCATAGCCCTGTAAGAAAATATTTTGAAAAAATGCATGTGTTATTTTACATATTCGTTAAAGTACTGGGATCTATTTGGAAAATTATGTTGCTATGTAAGTCGCATTGGCCTATTACAGAAAAAAGCTACTCTGGGGATTGAACTCAGGATAATACGCTGGCTCCACAAAGCGGTGCAATGAGGACCGTACCAGCGAATACATGCCAAACAGAGTGCTTGCAGTGAGTCTATTCGATTAAACATTCTAAGTAGGTGGTCAGACTGTAAATATGGCTCTGGAAAAATTTTGTCCGTTTCTCGGCGGCTGCTTGTATTGGTAGACTATGATTTTGCAACCCTAATTATAACTACATCGTTGATGACACTCTTACCCTCTAAAGAAAAGTGGAAACGAAAAGATGCAGTAAGGGGCGATTATATCTACATAGAGATGGCTCAAAGGTCGAAAGTTGGGTTGGTTGGGTTGTCCTAAGCATCTGGGCATGAAATTCCTCAGATCTCTAAGCGAGTTAGCTGAGTAAACTTTCCCTGGCATCCAGTTATGAAATACGTACACCACGCAATTGTACATTATTACATATTACATATATGGCTACTGGTCATTGGATGATCAGCAGATATAGAAACTGTGAAGAGAAGGAAATTTCTTAGAGACTCAGACTTGTCTTCCTAAGCACACAGTTCTTTGATAATTTGGAAGAGTTAAGGTTCGTGGAAATTAGTGTCTTTTAGAAAATTTTAAGCGTGGGATGGGTGGGAGATGCGGGGTGATATCATCTGTGTCCCATCTTCGGAAACCGTAGCAACTCAGCTAAGAAATAATATTCAGAAACGATTCGCAGTTTTTTTTACTTTATAAGATACCTGCATTTTCCTGCGTTCGCAATGGATAACTGTTTAAGGGCCGTTTTCTCGACCGCCTGTTAAAATTGACAGCCGGTCTGCTTTATCGAATTTTTATCGATTGCCTGTTATAAGCATGTGAGCAACAAAATTGACAGACAGTCCAAGCCCTGATTATCTTTAACAGGCACTCTAGAAAACGGCCGCAAGTTATAAGAAAATTTCCTTAAAAAAATTTATTCGAAATTGTTTCAAAATAAACAGTTCAAAAATGTAATATCTTTTTATTAATAACTTTTAATATTCAACAATTTATTGAGCTTGAGGCCGTTTGAAATGAAAATTCTTGTGGAAAAAACAACAATTTACATTTTGGTAGGAATTATAGCTGCTATTTCGGAGATCACCACATCTCCTCATCAGACTCCTTTTTCTGGGATTTGAACCTGCGCCTCCCAGATTACAAACCCAGTGTGCTACCCACTGCGCTAAGTTCGCCATGTAACTTGTTGTTGCTTTTCCACATTTTCATTTAGTTAAGCCAACTACAATCAAGCGCAGCTATTCCGCTGCTATTTTACTTGATCATGTGGTTGTTGGTTTTGTTGGTTTTGGTCAATAATTCTATTTTTAGAATTTTTAACTTTAGGTGTGCTCGTCCTTAAGTTATTTGTTTTTGTTATTTTATGGCCTTTAACAATTATATTCAACAATTTATTGAGCTTGAGGCCGTTTTAAATGAAAATTCTTGTAAAACGGCCTCA
>JAPVRG010187602.1:0-10336 GCA_029783565.1 Rhagoletis cerasi | reverse complement strand
AATCTAAAATGTTGTTTTCTTTTGACAATGGGTTTAACTTATAGGTCTCAATAAGCCATATAATTGGTGCTAAAGTTGATTTTGGTCAACGTTTTGTTTTCAAGATAACTGCAAAAAACCAAAGCATTCGCGCGCGACAAAAACAGAAGTGGTTTTCGCGGCCAACAATTGAAACGACGATTTCAGCGAAACCTGGGGAAATATTTCAACTGGACTAATTTCAGAATGTTGTGCATTGATGTCTCTAAAAACTGGTTTTGATTTGACCCAAAAATAATTTATACTTTTTTTTTATAATTTAATTTTAATCACAGTCGCACGCGACATTTTTTCCATCATTATATTTTTGTTAATATTGCATTTAAACGATTTTTTAACGCAAAAAAAAACGTGATTTTTATGTAGAATATACTTTTTATTTTGACATCAGTGCCACCTAACACTTCAATTTTTGGAAATCTATGACTTACGGTGTTTCGACTACACGCCAAAATTGAACCAAATCGGACCATATATACAGTTTTTCAAAATATCATCCCACTGGCGCCACCTAGCAAGACCATTTTTCGCAAAAATGTTTCTGCTTACATAGCTAGCATATATTACAAAAAGCAGTCAATTGGCCCATAAATACGTTAGATATATAGCTTTTGTTTTTTTCTTCGCGGTTGACATTCTGGTGGAAACGCCTATATGTTACTTATTCAAATGTGTAGTTAGAAGTATTTTATAAAAAGTGGACCATAAATATCAGACCTTTTGTAAAAAGATACCATGCGAGCTTTATGCCCTGGATCTTTTCTACATTAAGCCTCGTTCTACGTTTATTTCTAATGCGTTTCACGTCCGATAACTTTTTATAGCAGCACTATACTCCCCAGAGTTCTGCACTTTTCTGAAAAAAAGTAACGAAGTTACTGTATTGACTCATTTTATTACATATGCAAGTTTTCTTTTATCAGCAAGTTTCTACTTAACTTACAATTTCGTACTGAAAATCGTTGGTTAGCTGTAAACGGCCCTCAGAGGATAAAAACATGACTGAAAAAATGCAGCTGGGTTTAAGACAAGCTGAATGTGGATTGGAGGAAAGTCCAAACCCTGCTCCTTACATTCAATTTATATTAAATTTACATTGGACCCGAATGCGTGATTTGTAATCAGTAATTTAAAGGTGTTTACACTGCTTGATTCGCATTTGCTTTGACTTCTCACTAATTGAAAAGGGAAAACAAAAATAAAGTAAATTCAATTAGATATAAGTTGCGATCCCGTACGAGTCCAAACTTAACAGAAGTAGTCAGAACTAGTCCGGAAAATAGTACTGAAGTTATTATAACGGTGTGTACGGGAACAACTTCTGACTATTTCTGTTAAATTCGGACTCGTACGGGATCGTAACGATTCTTTGATCAATTAAAACATTTCAGTATTTTTGTATCTGTTTTGGTTTTGAAAAATGCCAAATGTCAAAGACAGACAAATGTTTGATATTTTTTTATGAAAGTGTAGCTCGTTATCTAACAAAAACCAAATTTCAAACTTATACAAAAATTAAGAAAATTCGACAAAGTTTCAAGTTTTAATTAGATTTCTTAGGAACATTCTGAGTATGCAGTTTTGTAGCCCATTAAATTTTAGTGTGATAAAGTGCAAGGTTGACAGTTATAATTTCGAAACAGTAGAGAACTTCGTTTATCTGGGAACCAGCATTAACACCGATAATAATGTCAGCCTTGAAATCCAACGGAGAATCACTCTTGCCAACAAGTGCTACTTTGGACTGAGTAGGCAATTCAGGAGTAAAGTACTCTCTCGTCGTACGAAAACCACGCTCTATAAGTCACTCATCATGCCCGTGCTGGTATATGGCGCAGAAGCATGGACAATGGCAACATCCGATGAGGCGGGCCTTGGAGAGAAAGATTCTACCGAAGATTTACGGGTCTTTAAGCGTTAGCGACGGCGAGTACCGCAGACGATTGAACGATGAGCTGCACGAGTTTTACGACATGGACATTGTGCAGCGAATTAAAATACAGCGGCTCCGCTAGCTTGGTCATGTCGTTCAAATGAATACAGACGCTCCAGCCCTGAAAGTATTCGACTCGAAACCCTCTAGTTGTAGCAGGGAAAGAGGGAGGCCTTCTCTGCGTTGAAAGGACCAGGTGGGGAAGGACTTGGCTTCACTTGGCTTTTCCAATTAGGGTCAGTTGGCACAGAAGAGAAACAACTGGCGTGCTTTGTTGAACTCGGCCAAAATCGCTTAGGCGGTTACAGCGCCAAACAAGAAGAAGAAAGTTTGAAGTACGAGGACGCTCCGATAAGTACTTAGCCTATAAAAGAAAAACAATTCTTTTGGAAAATTGTCGATTTATTTCTCAACATAGTCTCCTTTAGCACGATACACTTGACCCAGCGATGCTCAAACTTCTTTAACCCGTCTGAAAAATACGTTTTCTCGAAGTCTGCGAAGTTGGCATTCGTGGCGGCGATGACCTCCTCATTCGACTCAAATTTCTGCCCGGCGAGTGACTTTTTCAAGTTCGAAACAAAAAAAAAAGTCGCACGGGTCCAAATATGGAGAAACCGGTGGTGGATGGGGCAGCAGTTCGCCCAATTCGACTAATTTTGGCACTGCTCTGAAGTGGTCTCACGATTGCGCTTGTTGTCCGGAGTGAGCAAACGCGGCACAAATCGCGCCGACAACTTTCTCATGCCCGAAATTTCATGCAGGATATGACCCACGCGGTTTTTTGAGATGCCTACTGTCTCAGCTATCTCGCGCATCTTCAATCGGCGGTCTGCCAATACGAGATCGCGAATTTTTGTCACGCTATCCTCCGTGGTAGCCGTTTTCATGGTACCTGGGCGTGGCTCATCAAAAACCGACGTGCGACCACGTCGAACCTCGTTAAATCAGTTTTTGACGGTCGCCATCGAAGGAGAGGAGTCACCGTACACAGCATCCAATCGCTCTTTGATTTCGCTGCGCGATTCCCCTTCCAAAAACAAGAATTGAATCACCGACCGATATTGGTCTTTTTCCATCTTTCTGAAATCCGCGGACACGCCCGCTTCCACACGCGGTCAAAAAAAAAACTCGGATTCGGCTGAAATTTTGACAGTAGCCGTCTACGAGAATGTACTATACTCGTACGATAGTAAATTTCTCTTGCGATAGTTGCGCCATCGGGGGGTGAGGCTAAGTACTTATTTGACTGCCCTTCAAGCTAGGACTTATCGTTGATTTTTGGCAATTTTTTTTGTGGAAGGTGTTGCTGATTTTCTTCATACAAAAAAATTGTCAAGTATACTTTGTATGGAAGAAAATGCGTGAAAAAAATTGTTAAAAATCAACGGTAAGTTCCAGATTATTAAAATGTACACTTTATTATACTAAAATTAAATGGCCTACAAAACTGCATACTCAAAAGATTTCCAAAAAATCTGATTAAAAAGTTTAAAATTTTGATGAACATTTGTTAAAATTCGTCGAATTTTCATAAATGTTCTACAAGGTTTGACATTTTTATTTACATGGCTTGTTTTGGATAGTAAGCTATATTTTCATAAAAAAAAGAATACAAATTTTTTAAACAAAAAAAATTGCCAAAACTGCCTCTTCCCTATTTACATATTCGCCACCGTATGAGGAAATGCGTGATTTGGTTTCGTATTTCATATTTCTCGCCCAAATGACGCATTTGGGCCAATGTAAATGTAATATTGGGCGGGCTAAATTTCTTTTCCTATTCGCACTCTCGCTGCTCTGCTTGCTTCCCCATTAGAACGAAACGCAAATGCAGACACTAATTGAATGACAGAGGGAATATGATACGTGCATACTTGCCTACTTCCAATGTCTATCTCACTTGTATACTTTTATTAAAGCGCAAATACCTGTTGATTCATTTTCTTGCGTTATTGAATTATGTTGTTGCGTTGACGCAGCTAGCACAATACTGGGTATCAGCACAATAACGAAACGCAACGTTACCTAGCATGGGAACAATTTTTATGCATATAGGGAAAAGCTTGGAAGTTGGGGGGCTCGAGGCACCCTGCCCCTACCTGGCTATGCCCATGTTGCCTAGGACTAATCTGCTTCTAAAACATTTTTGGATGTCCGATTTGGCTGTTATTTTGAAAAATTTAGATGAGGTAGTGAACGGCTGAAAGCAGTCTGTCCACTAATTTTATACTCTCTGATTCCTGCTGAACTTTTCAGAAGAGGGTTCTCATTTAAAATTTTTATTATTTAAATTTAAAACTTCATGATTTACATAATTTTTGAGTTCAAATCGGGAAGTCATACTTTTTGAAAAACAATAAATTGCATAAATTTTGTACAATACTGTAGTAATATGCGTACTTATTACAGGGATTTCATATGAAACCAGAAGTGTTTCACTGGGCATATGTTGGTTGGAACTTTTTCTTTAGCAAGCTACCATTAAACCTACTGAAGTGCTCTTGAATGCTGTAATTTGATGAATGCGTATTGGCTTCAACTGTAGTATACAAAAAGAACTTTATGCTAGCCATCGACATTGCGTTGTGTCTATGCTTTTGACATGCTTCAATGTTTGCTTTTTTACTGCCACTTTTTTGGAGGACCTATCCGAGTATGTATGTACTACATACATATGTATGTAGTATATGCATAATGCGCTTTGTATAGCAACTATGATTACACGCCTTTCAAATGCACAATAATATGTCTATGTGTGTATATGTATGTAGTCGCTGTCTTTAATTTGCAGTTTCTACCCTGATTGATACGATTTGTTTGGTATACCAATTGCAATGGAAATCTTTTAAATAAATATAAAGCGGAGAATCGGAAACTCATTGCGTAAACAAAATTAACGAATTTACAAATTTCGTTTGCAAACATGTGTTTATTTTGCGTTGTCGTTGCTGAAATGCGGTATGACGTAGCATAGCGTGTATTCGTTTTACATATTAACATTACTTAAGAGTCCTCCTTCCTTTGACTTTGACATCAAAACCAGTGTACAAATGACCTGCCCCACCACTTGGTAAACAAATATTTCTCTTTAATTCTCTCTATTTACTTAAAACAGAACGGAAGTATTCCTGATATGTTTGGCAACAAAGGTCGGATAATCCTAATTAATTTGTTTTATAGAAAGACATTTAAGGGGTTGTCTATAGGTGGATAAAATGTGTTTTTATGTATTGCATTATCATCCCTGAAACCGCACTCCAAAACATTTTGTTTTTCTTTCCGACAAATATACGCGAGTGCCATTGTACATAGTGTGTATACATATTTCAGTATTCAACTAGTTTATTTAACACATTACATATTTATGAAATTTGATTTTTGAATCAGAATTGCAGTACACTGCGTTTCATAATTATACGGCCGTCACATATTGACAAGTTTTGACTATTTCTTTTTATATTATACTAGCTGCAATACCCGGCATTGCCCGAGGGCATTTTAACCTTCAAGCGAATTTTGTGTGAATTTGACACAAGTTTCAGATTCAAGTGCATGTATATCTAATAGTTATGTAAAAAGGAAAACAGTTTTTTTGCTACTTAATGATGATGAAATATTTTTAATTCTACGTTTTGTAAATGAAAATTTTATAAAAAAGTACGTATCAATAAAAAAATTGTTTTATTTCAAAAATAAAGTTGAATATTTGAGTTGAAAACGCATTGCGTCAAATTGATATATTAACGACTCATTCGCTATAAAAAATTAAATACGCTTGAGGGTTAAAAACTGTAAAGCAATTATTTTATTATTTTAATTCTTGTAAATTTTTTTTTGGTATTCTTGTGATGTCAAATAAGCAATTCATATTTCAAAATTTTGTGGGCTATATTATTCACATACAGTGCACGCTCGATAACGTGAACGCTCTAAAACCTGAACACCCCAAAACGTGAACACATTTTTTTGTGCATTGACTACTCTAAAACATGAACGAGGTAAGAAAGCTCTATAACATGAACAATAAACGTTTCAATGTTTGCATGGAGCTCAAATAATTCTGAACTTGGGGAATCTCCTTATGGTAAGTTATTCCATTTTTTTGGTTGCTTGTAGCGCGAAAAACATTTAAGTCGCAATTTTGGTATAGAATGGAGCGTTTCGCCTTAGACTTGCTGCGTAAAAATGAGTTCTAAAAAAAACCTGTGTGTTTGACATAAAAAGAACAAGAATTTAAATGTGTGGATATGTATTCACTTTATACTTTTTTGACATTCGAAAACATGAACACTTTTGTTAATGTGAACTCGAGCGTCCACTGTATATGGATTATTTTGTACAGAGATATGCAGTATGAAAAATTCCGTTTGTATTGGACGTGCCAAGCTCCCTTCTCCAATAGCGCCCACTTTTTTCCATGAGTATTGGATTGTCTTCATATGTCCCCATACCAAGTTCCAGTACTCTAGAACAAATACTTCCAGAGATATGCTGTATGAAAAGTTCCGTTAGTATGGTTGGTGCCACGTTACTTTGCCCAATCGGGACAAATGCTACCCTATTTTTTAAGTTGGAAAAAATGACACCAGTGTGCAAAATTTCTTCATTATCGGTTGAGTAGTTAAAGCGTGAAAGCGTAACAAATAAACAATCTCACTTTCGCATTTATAATATTAGTAAGGATGTATAATTTTAAATATTTTTTTAGAAAAATATAGTTAATTTCTTAACAAAAACTATACAAGTCTCAAACTTTGAACAAAAATTAAAAAAAAAAACAGCAGTGTTTCATCAAAATCATACTTTTTATTCAGATTTTTTAGAAAATTTTCGCTAATGCAGTTTTTTACCCCATTCAATTCTAATACAATAATTGCTACAGAATACCATTGATTTTTGAAATTTTTTTTCTTTGGCGGTGTCATTCCTTTTTTTCCATACGAAGTATGTTCGATAATTGTTTTATATGGAAGTAAATGCACAACACCGTCACCAAAAAAATTACTAAAAAGTACAAAGTTTGAAGCTGGATTTATACGGGTTTTGTTTAAAATGGACCATCTTTTTACAAGGAAATAACTAAAATTAAATAATATAAAAATAAATAGTTAAAACTTGTGGTGGTCGTATAATTATGAGAAGCAGTGAATGATCGCTTTATTTTCGAGTCTCAAGTTTTCCACGACACGATAATGTTTTGGCAATGCGCAAAAAAACTAATACAAAAGTAACTCAAGTTAATTTTTGAGATTATTGAAAGTCGTAATAAAGTACAGGCCCCGTCAAATCTTCCAATAAAGCTATCCTCCTATTCGCCCGGTCCGTTAAAGCGAATATATTTCAATATTGGGCTAAATAATACCGATTACATCAACTCAATATAGTACTCAGCAATTCAATATTTAAATATATGTAAGCCACACAAGTATGAAGTCAGTTCAGCAAATATGGTTCAATTAAATTAGGGATTGAAGCAAGGAGCCATGCTCATCGATGTCGATTTTATGTATGGAATTTGGAGCTGTGAAAAATTGCGGTGGTTTTGAGCTAAAATTTATGTTTCGAATAATCCACAATCAATCAGAAGTTTTACTCGTTTTGATCACAGAAAGAGTTGAAAACTAACCTACTCTACAGAACAAGGAATCTGCTACCTAAAAGCTTGTTTGTATCCCAGTAATGAATCCTCGAGTTTTTTGATCTCGAGTAAACGGACAGCTATTATATGTATGTATGTACTTAGGATTAGCAAATAATTTAGTGCACGACTTGACACCCATGCTCAGTAATCAGTGAACAGATCCACTTTAAGTTAACGGCTATTTGAAAAGTCGCATTTACGCAAAATGTCCGTGTTTAAAGTTTTTTTTTATACATACATAAGTTTTTTGCAGTCATGGAATGGGCTTCGCACGAAAATCGCGTTGTCGTAATTGGCTTGCAAAAATGCAGCTACGAAAAAGGCGAAATATTTCGAATGTTGCAGCAACTGAAAATCAATCGAAATGTTGTGTATCGTACCGTGAAGTTATTCGACCGTGGAAAATCCGGTTGTATCCGCACTGCGCTACCGCCGAAAGCGTTAAAGCTGTAGTGAATTGAATTCATCAGTCTACCAGGCGCTGCCGAATGTTCCTGATGATGACTTCAGACTGAAGTCGAAATCTAGACAAATAAACACAACAAAAGTATATTGAGTGTTTTATTTTAACCCGGCCTTGAGCTCAACAAAGTTTAAATAATATTAACAATAAATTTAATAAAAAAATTTCACCGATTTTTTAACTAACCCTTTAAGAGCAATTTAATAGTGCAAAATTGTTGGTTTCTAGTGCAATTTTTTAGCGCCATAAACGTCTTTATTAAATTAAATTTTCGGTTGCCCTACTAATGAATCAGAAAAAAGAACTATGAAAAACTTCATTTATAATCATTAATACAATAAAGTACTTGGTCGTTGGTAGTTCTAAAGGATTAGTGTGTTCTCTAAGGCTCCGTCTAATACGTCTACGCTGCACGTTGCCTTCCTCTGCATCTTCCGAAATACATTTCGACGGATACATCTATTAAAAAAATATGTATCTATATTTAAATTTTCACAAAATTTTTTGAACACTTGTGCTACTACCAGCTGGCTTTGAGTTGTCAAATCTAACAATTTTCAGGTTGCCAATAACTTAACGAAGACAACTGAAATTGGTTCATTTGGTTAAATTGGATCATAATCCAAAAAATGGTTGAGTTGTAACATTGACAACTCAACTAAGTTGAGTTGTGAATCATAATAGGGACATTAAATATTCACTGTGCTTTTTTACCTTACTCTCGCTAAGAGCAAATGGATAACTCTGTATAAAAAGTAGTTATATAAACAAATTTTATAAAGTGAAAAATCAATACTTTTCAAATTATGCGAACTGGTTTTACCGTAGATTAATTTTCCCCACTTTTAATTCGCCCACTCCATACTCTCAACGGGATGTCCCTTTTAATGTTCTGATTTTCTGCTATTTGTTGCATGTATTACTGAATTTGAAGAATGTCTGGCTCTACCATTACGGTCCCTTCAAGTGTCTGGAACAGCAGACCAATATGTCTGAAAACATCAATATCATCAAACACTTTGTGCACACAAATGGGTTTACATCAGCAAAATTGTTCTTTTGATGGAAATCAAACATGGTTATATGAATAATATTTACGAACAAGTGTTTGAACACAACCACAAGGCCTTCGTTATTAAGGCACCATCATCGCCGGTGTCAGCGCAACCATCTTCATCATCTTTATTGTTATGGGCTGTTCATTTATAAACGATATAAGTACATACATATTTACAAATATTAAATAGTCGGCACAGCATTGACAAGTGTTTTACTCCACTGAATGATTTTTTCTTCATTCATTTTCTCGCTGCAACCCTAAGTTTGGTTACAGCCCACTATGGTTACCCACCAGCCGTCGCATACAAGCAGCGTAATGTGACGGCTTGGCTGACACAATACTCACACAAACCTGACCAATGTACCAATGAGTGCTATGTCATTTCCTTATTTTTCCTAATTTTTTTTCTACAAGAATAATATTCTGTCAACATATCTGTTACCGTTGTTTGCAGTTTTGTTGCTTTGTAATATGAGTTCTTGCCACTGCTTTGTAATGTTTTGATGTCAATGTTCGTTTTGTCCTTTTCGTTGTTATTTTCTGACAATGTGTCGTAATATCTAGCTAGCAAGACCTTCTGGCGATTTATGTTACTTTTAAATAATGTTCTCATTTACACTATGTGTCTACGTATGGTTTGGCTTGAAAAAATGTCAGTGACTTAGCTCACGTGTTTATATTTTGTTTAAAATTTAATATGCGAGGTAGCGTTGATAATACCGAAATAATAAAGTGAAGGATCGGGATGGTTGTTACAGTTCGTTTAGAAGGCCATATATGGGCGGCTGCTGTAGTGTAGTGGTTAGACGTGCGCGCTATCACTCCGCGAGGTCTGGGTTCAAGCACAGGTCCGAGCAACATAGCTGAACAATCGTCCGATTATGATGAAGGAGCGCCCTAATACCTTCTCTGCTTTGACAGCTTCACCATCGCAAGAAGAAAGTGAGAAAAAGGAAAACAGTCCTAAAGCAAGTCTCGTCGCGCGTATATGGGAAAACGGCTACCCCAAAATCACGTCAACGGACATTAACATATTTATCTACCTAAATATATTGTATTTAACTTCTTCTTCTTCTTTATTGGCGCTGTAACCGCCTAAGCGATTTTGGCCGAGTCCAAAACAGCACGCCAGTCATTTCTCTTCTGTGCCAACTGACGCCAATTGGAAATGCCAAGTGAAGCCAAGTCCTTCTCCAC
>JAPVRG010187540.1:0-13591 GCA_029783565.1 Rhagoletis cerasi | reverse complement strand
CTTTAACTGCATGCACAATTTTTTTTATTTTAATTTTTTTTTTTTTAATTTACATTTTAAAGAAAATATCAGGAACCAAGAACGCGTTCCGGTTTTGGTTTAGTTCTGCACGAGATCAAAAAGAATGCAGAGAACGTTCCCACAAAAGAACCAAATCATAACAAAAGTATTGAGAACAGTTTGAATGGGAAGAAACTATGAACAAAACGTTTGGGAACGTTTTCGTGAAGAACAATAACAGAACAAAACTCTCGGGAACATTCTAGAAATGAACGAGATGAGAACAAAATATTCGGTAACGTTTCCGTGTAGAACAAAGAAAGAACAAAACTCTCGAGAACGTTCTCAAAAAGAACAAAATGAGAACAAAACGTTTGGGAACGTTGCCGTGAAGAAGAAAACTCTAGGGAACGTTCTCAAAAAGGAGAAAATGAGAGCAAAACTCTCAAGAATATTCTCGAAAAGAATAGAACAAACATTATTATAATCATTAAAAAAAAATTTTAAATTATTAACATTAACTTCTACTTTTCAGCGCCTCATAAGCCTTGCATTGAGAGGAAGTGAATCGATGGGTATCGGAAATCGTTGATGCCTGCTAGTATTTCCGCCAAAAGACTGCGGGATGAACAACTGACATTGGGATAATTTTTCGCAATCTGGATCGAGTGCACACAAGATTTCGGAACTGCTTAAGCTGAGGGAGTTGTGAAACCCATATAGAGAGGAGAGATGCATCTGATGGAGAATGAGGCACTGTTGGCTTCAGTTTTTTTGGATCCCCGATTTATCCCTCTTCTTCCGAAGAAGTAAAATCTTACAATCGTAGAGTAACTGTGGAACAGGCACCAATAACTGGATGGAGACACAGTCTGTTCTCAAGCGCATTCTTCAACCAATAAGAAGTTTGGAAAAGGCCACACTGGAACATATATGATCCATACGCGCGGAAGGTTCAACAGCAATGGCCGATTGCTGATCGTGGAAAAAAGGCTCCCAATACATCGAGTATACGACAGATCTTGGAGCTTAAAAATTCAGTTGCCAATCTTAACTATTGGGAAAATAAGCGGAACGTCATGCCGCAATTAGCAAAACGTAGCCGGTTGCGAGTGGTCCATGCTACTCCAGCAACACAGACCAAGGTCGAACGTCTGTTCTCTGGTATGCGATTCATATTGGAGACTTTGGGGGCGAATCTGACAGGGACGATCTTGGACGATATGATGGTGGTACGTTATAACAGTCAGAACACCAACAAGCCCGTGAGAGTTTCCAAACAAGTTTCGACCAAATGTGTAAGAAGTCCCACTCCATTGGCAAAAGCTTCCAGGTTAAATGTTCCACTTAAAGTCGAATATCCTTCAGGTCAATTAGCGAGGGAAGATGCTGTTAATCTACAGCTTACCGACGATGAGATTTTATTGAATTTTCTTAATATTGATGATTTTTGCCAATCAAACCTTGTACAAAAATTCCAAAAATTTTCATCAAAATTTCAAACGTTTTATCACTTACATTTTAGTAGGATAAAGTCCTCCAGTCTTGTTCCTTGCCAGAACGTTCCTGAGACTTTAGTTTCCAAAATGTTCTTCGAGAGAAAGTTCCTCAAAATTTTTTTGCTAAACATTCTGCAGACTTTATATCTTAAAAATGTTCCCGAAAGTATTGTTCGAGTTTTGTTCTCTTTGGGAATGTTCCCCAGTGCTTTGTTCTTATATAATTCCCGTTGATAACGTTCTCGACAGTTTTGTCTCACTTTCGTTCTTGTGAAAACACTCCCGAAAGTTTTGTTCTCATTTCGGTTTGGATTTTTAAGCGTTCTTGGGAACAAAACTAGGAGAACGACATTTAGTTTCGATCATACTTTTTGTTCTCGGTCCCTGGAAAATACATGAAAAGTCCCGATTTTTTTAATTCAATTTAAAAATTTCAAAAACGATGACACTTTTACCTGCAAAGTTTTTGCTTATCAGCCAGCTCAACCCCCCACATACCTTCTCCTCAAGTTTGTTGTGATAATTCTTGGACACCCTTTATAGTTATACACTGATGCATATGTATGTTTTTCATGTGTGTGAATTTAGCGCTTAGTTGAAAATTCTTATCAAAACGAAGTACTTAAACTAATTGAAAATATTGTCAAGTTCAGGCTAGATCAAAAGATTTCGTATTCAGTATGAACTTCAGCGTTTGTTTTGGTTTTAGCTGGAGGCGCAATAAAAGCGTACAATGTGCCCTTAGGATATTAATAAAGCTGACAGTGTTGTATTGTGTGTTTCACAAAACAATTAAAGAAATGCCTACTTGGCAAATAAATGGAATTCTCAAATGTCATATGGGATGACTTTAAATGCGCTAGTTTTGCGCTCGAACTCGACACTGATTAGATTAAATTTGCTGAATCTTTTGAGCCAGACAGGAGGGTAATTATAAGACCAGATGAGGGATATACCTCAAACTGTGAATCTGCTCAACGGTATCCCGCTGGACTCCTTCAATGACAGCACGTTTCCAGGTCCCTATTTGATGAAGCGCAATGTACTTCGATGGAACAGGGAACTGAATGTAAAGCGCAAACTTTTCCAGAAATTTTTCAACAAGGCGAAAAAATCGCATCAGTGAAACGTGTATAGGGGCTGCTTGCACTGACTACAACAAACTAATCAGACGCTCCAAGAGGGAATCGTTGAGGCTACAATGCGAGTCAATAGAAAGCTGCCGGAGGACTTCGGCTTGCATAAAATTCTTTCAACGGAGTTTTAAAATGCGATAGGACCCTTAGGGAGGGAAAATGGAAACTTTAATACAAACTTCGAGACCCTGAAATACTTGCTTCAAGTGCATTTCCCAGGTTCAATTCTTTAGCCGGTTAAAAGCTATCGCACCGGAACAAAGATTCCACATAGGCAGGAGCAGATCTGTTACTTCTTTAGACAGGAACAAAGTACAGTGGCCGGAAGGATCATTGAAACCTTTAAAGCTGCAGGTGGTGATAGTATCTTTCCAGCACTAGTTCAGTGAAGCATTGATGACATACTTGAATCCCTGGTCTATCTTTTTAGAGCTAGTTATACTTAAGTGATATATAGTGTACTTAAAGGTAGGTATATGTGATTTTCTTTGGAACGAATTTCCGCCATCCCTTGTCAAGTTTGGTTTGGAGAC
The DNA here is from genome assembly GCA_029783565.1 of Rhagoletis cerasi. Lineage (NCBI taxonomy): Eukaryota > Metazoa > Arthropoda > Insecta > Diptera > Tephritidae > Rhagoletis > Rhagoletis cerasi. The sequence goes on along the minus strand of JAPVRG010187540.1, from coordinate 10,423 downwards.
AAACCGGTTTCGGCGTTGTGCCATCTTCAGTGTCATTTTTCGTTCGTACATGTGTTATTTATTGCTAAATTGGGATATCAGCAACCTGTCTTATCTCAATAATACAGACCTGTCAGTTTAACTATTTCAACCTTAAGATCACCGAAAGATTGTTAGACCTATACATTATGGACAAGTTGACATTTTCTACTGCCTTACGCCATAACCAGTTTGCGTATGTCAAAGGGGAATCAACGGGGTCGACCAATAGTACTTGCTTAGTAAGATCAAGGAGCCATCGGATCTATGGAAGTTGCTCTGTGCGCCTGCTTAGGAATTGAAGGGGATATAAGTAATTTGCGGTTCGATCTATCTCGATGGCATTGGTCCAAATAGGCATAAATCCCGCGGTAATACATCGCCATCGGGCACAACACTCCCTCCCTACTAGGGCCATAATTGGATTCCCACTTTCTTCTCTCCCAACAAGCTAAAATAGTGTGGTTAAAATGCAGTTCGTTAAGCAGACGATCTGGTAATTATTTTTACGGAGAAATTCGCCAATACTGACTCAGGCATTATGACTGCAGTTCTGCGATGTCCCGCAATCGTTCAAAAAAAAGAAAAAGCCTTGGTTCGATTGCATTTGGAGGGACAGTGCTTGAATACTCTGAGACTAAGTTGGAGTATTCATTAAGAAAAGCATTTTTGGTTAAGCCAACTGAGCCGTGTAGAAGACTTTTTGTTTGGATTTGGGGTCTAATCTCTAAGTTACTCGAATGGCTACATCGAACGATATTTCGTAGGATTTTTAGTTATGCCTTTGCTTTCGGTCACAATATCAATTATAACCGCGGCTCTAGAGTCGCTTCTGGGTTGGACTCCACTCCGACTCAGTGATAAAAGAAATCTGTTGATCCCTTCACCTTTATCCCATTTCTATATTGTATACAGTGGCGAAAATATAAATAGGGAAGATATATTTCAGCATTCTTTGGCTGCTTTCCATTTCGTTTATTTAGTGTTTATTATTTTTTTATGAAAGTGTAGATCGTTATTTAAGAAAAACCACGTAAGTAAAAATTTCAAACTATACAAAAATTAGGAAAATTCGAAAAAGTTTCATCAGAATTTTGAGCTTGTTAATTAGATTTCTTAGAAACATTCTGACTATGCAGCCTTGTAGCTCATTTAATTTTAGTATAATAAAGTGCAAGTTTGAAGTAGCTAGGACCTACCGCGGATTTTTTTTTGTGGAAAGTGTTGCTAATTTTCTAACAAAAAAATTGTCGAACATACTTTGTATGGAAGATAAAACGTGAAAAAATGCAAAACTGCTTGATCAAAAGATTTCTAAAAAATCTGATTAAAAAGTTTAAAACGTTGATGAACATTTGTTAAAATTCGTCGAATTTTTATAAATGTTCTACATAGTTTGAAATTTAGATTTACAGGTTTTGCTTTAGATAGTAAGCTATATTATCATAAAATAATAATTACAATTTTTTAAACAAACAAGAATAGCCAAAACTTGCTAAAATGTCTCTTCCCTATTTACATTTCCGCCACCGTATATGTAAATTGGTGTACATATGGGTCAAGAATGCATTGCCGAATTTTAAAACTCTTCAACTTTTGGCAGCGAGAAACACGGATTAGGTGCGGAAAGAAAGAAACCCAGTTCGCCGACGAGTTGTCGAGGGAAAGTTCATTGTCGGTCCTGGTAGGGCCAAAACCATATTGCAACTTAGTTGATTTTATTCGAGACTTAACTTACAGCTGGGTAAACATAGAATACAAAATATCTTAAAGGTCGCAGGATTTTTTGTTTCTGTAACAGCCAATCTATCAACAAACTAACTAACTACCTTAATAAGTCGCTTATGCAGCAAATAAAGCTCTACATATTTCCAGAACTGAATTGGTGATAGCTGAATATTCGCAACAACTCTGACTGCTGAACATTTGCTCCGCACACTGATTTTCTTGTTCGTATACTCGTGAATGAGTGAGCCGAATCGCCGGATTCTCCACGGCGAAAGTCTTTTTTCACTCTTGAGACTGACTTCTAATTAGAGTACTGGTCTTTTCCTGTTGAATTGAATGTAGTATTTAGCTCTTTGGTTTAGAAACCAAGCCAGCCATCTCAATCCCAATGTCAGAAACGCAGTTCTTCCAAGAGTTTCCGAGTCGGGGTTTTCATATCATTATCAGCCATTGAATGAAAGCTTTATACTATATTTCTAGGCTTTACATTCGACAGAATTTAAGCACTCTCACCACACTCCCTGGTTGTTGATCTGGAAAAAAGTATGCACCTCCAGTGTGAACTGCGAGCAAGGGAAAATTAGAAGACCCGCCATTGTGTGTCTCACGAAGTTATCTCAGCACCCCCACCAAACTGAAGCTGGAATCCTGGAGGTGGAACAACTCAAATCAAACCTGATTGATCAGTTTGTTTTGGGCTGCCCCAGATTAAACCATCTACACTAAAAGCTGTAGGCAGCAGTATAATAGATAGTAGGGGACTAAGAGGTTGATCCTCCAAGGTAGCCGATAATGAATAAATAATCCCCTCGAACCCTCCGCACCATCGTACGGAGCTATCTATGCTATTGATAGACAGAAAATTAGGAGGACAGTTCACACAGGGTGTTCAAAATACTCTTAGCGACCAGAAATGTATACAGAGAATGAACCTGCTACATCGTGTTGATAGATTTTTGGCTCGTTACTCCTGTCGGAAAGCATCTCAAGTTCTACGTCCAAACGTATGTCGACTTCTCGTACAGTCATTCCAATAAAATATCCCTATTCTTCCGAAGGAAGAGCTCCCACACAGCTTGCGATACGCTCGATCTGAGCGTGATCCCGTAAGCAGTGTCTTTGCTTTCAGCTGCAAGGTGGCATTCCTCCACATACCAGTTGGGTTCCGGTGGCACGGTACGGTGGGCAAACGCGTACCGCCGTGATGTTATGCACCTTTAAGGTTGTATACTACGTACATATGTTTAGAGTGGATTTTGGTAATATCTGTTTGAAAAGGAAATAAGGTCCATGGATTTTATTTCGCTATAGAAAAGGTAATAATGTCCCATCACGATGAGAAATAGTGTCCATAGACGTTCTTTCCGCTGACCTTATTACAAGTCACCAAGATGGAGACTTAAGAGCACTTCAACCTAATATGGTGGGGCGTCTCCATCGCATTCTCACCTTAGCGCGCTCTCAAACCACTCTAAAATGGCCAATGCCAGCCGCTTGAACCAAACGCAAACAAAAAATTTTTACTTACTCAACGATTGCATACAAGCCGTAATCTATTTTCAAACTGATCAAATATGCAAAGAAAGTTATGGAAGGAGCCTAAATGATTCTCATATTGCACAAAACAACGAAAAAGACCGACAACGCCAAAATAAAAGTTAAATCAAGAACAGGTCACTTGCCATTAAGCCATTAAAGTAGCGTTTCCACAATGATGTAATATGCCAACAGCTTTTTAAGTGCAGCTGTTGAAATTTAAAACTTTTCGGAGCAAAGTTTGAGCGATTTATAACTTTGTTGCTGTTTTTTAAATGTATGAAAAACTTTAAAATATCAGCATGGCCGTCAGTAACAGCAGCAACAAGAATGAAAGCAAGAAAAAATTTAAAGAAATGGATTTTTTTCGTTGTAAAATGTGCATACGAGTCGAGTGGCTGTCGAAAAGTGGCAAGTGAAATATTTATATATGTAACAAAAAATTTAACTATAAAAAAATTACAGCAGCGGTAACATGTTAATATTGAACATAAATATGTACATATGGGCGAATCTCTAGAGCTGTACGAGTTTGTCTTACTCACCTTTAAATTTATTTTCATAATGTCAATTTAATCTGAGTCATTTTGATAACAAATTTAACGTGTTGTCGTACCTTGTTTATATTTTTAACGTCATTTAATTTTTATGAAAAATCCAAGTCATTTGATAGAAAACTCCACGTGTAACTTTTGGCCTCTTTCATAATTTTATGAGTGTAATTCCTTTAGCGCAAAATGGAGGCATTCAAATACCATACCAAATAGTATATAATTCTAATATTGGAAAATGCTTTAGTCTAGATCCTAGAGCAGCAAATGCGAGCCGATGCGAGACTGCTGTGAACGAATGCCAATAAATTTTTTTCCGAATTCTGTGTTTGTTGTAAGTGAGCCAAAGTGAGCCACAGTGATGTTGTTTTAAGCCAATTGAATGTCGATGAATTTTTTTCGAGAATATTTTGCGTTTTGGGCTTCCACGAATTCTGTGTGTTGTTTTAAGTGAGCCAAAGTGAGCCACTGTGATGTTGTTGTGAGCCAACTGAGGCAATTAAGCTACTGGATGAGAACGACCGATCTATATTACATATATTTCTATACCAAGATCCACTACTCTACCATAAATACTTCCAGAGATATGTAGTATGAAAAATTCAGTTTCAGTATGGGAGGTGCCACGCCTGTTTCCTGATAACACCAATTTTTCTTCATGAGTATGGAATTGATTTCATATATGGGTCTCGATACCAAGTACCAGTACTCTACCCCAAAAATTTCAAGAGATTTGTTATGTATGTATATGAAAAATTCAGTTAGTATGAGAGATTCCACGCCCCTGTACCTTTTTCGGAGAGAGAGAGAGAGATCGAAGAATGTGTCATGTATATTAGTATAGGTTAACCGAATCGGACCATAAATACGGTTTTAGTAATAAATCGACTCCAGAGCCACCTCACGGGCAAATATTTTGCAGGTCTGGATTCAAGCCCTGGTCAGAGCAACGTCGAAAAAAATTTAGAAAAAAGGTTTTTTCTTAACAGCGGTCACCCCTCGACAGGCAATGACAAACCTCCGAGGGTACTTCTGCCATGAAAAAGCTTCTCACAAAAATACAATCGCCGTTCGGAGTCAGCGTTAAACTGTAGGTCCTTCCCCTTTGTGTGACAACATCAAGGCGAATGCAGCCATTACATTAGAGTGGTTTAAAAAAAGCAAATAAAGAGTTTTTCAGGCTCACACCCTTAATCGGCAATAGCACGGTCAAAGATATCACATACAAATTTTGGTCCCGATTGGAGATGGTTAAGGCGTGTCGCAGTGGGGTCAAAGTTTAGATTACCCTATCTAAGATTTATATGTGATATCTTCGACTAGAGTAAAAAACTTTAACCCTGCTGCGATATGCCTTAACCGTCTCCAATTAGGGCCAAAATTTATATGTGAATCTGATGTAACAATTGCCTTCTTACATTTAAGGACCACCCTGGCATACATACACAGGTATGTGAAGGGGTTTCAGCTTTTTGCGCAGTGCGGTGAAGAATTTTTAGATATTTACTCAAAATTGATATTTACATGGGATCCTTAGCAAAAGTTGGTTTTTTGGAAATTGCCGCCTTAAGCACCGTCTTGAAAAACTTTGAAATCGCATAAAAAGCACACTCTCTAGAACTATCACTATCTTTGAGTTTTCGAAAGTTACCATTTTTTGATTTGCAACCAAGACATGTTGCATAGGTAGTAATCAGTATATCAGCTGATTTGATTTTTTTTTAATTTTTTGGTCTCTAAAGTGTCAAATATTGTTTATTATTTTTTTTTCACAAAAATTTTAAATAGCTAAAATGTATTTCCATGTGAAACCTTTCTTCATAAAGAGAATCTATTAAGAACTATCTTTTGGAACGTTCGCTTAACTCAGGAGCAAAAACGCTTATTACACTAGTTTACACGAAAAATTAACCTTTGTAAAAAAGTATTTTCTAATCTAACTTTGGGTCGCTGAACATGAAAACAAAACACATTTTTTTTCCAAAGAAGCGTTTTTGAGATTTTTTCGAAAAACGTGTTTTTTGGTACCTCTCGCAGTTATTTGCCAAAATCTTCTGAAAAAAATCAGCTAATCGACGCAAGCAATATACCGTTCGAAAGGTATTGATGCGCCCTTTGCAAAAATATGTAACTTGTGCAGATTTAAATCAAAATTATTACTGTTACTAGCGACCAAAATCGAAAAAAGTGGAATCTTCATTCATTTTTGAAAATTACACATTTTTAGATGCCTATTTTTAATTACAAAAATTTTTTTTTATTTATTTTCAAATTTTTGTAAAAGATAAGTCATTGCAGTAAAGTTTGAGGCTAGGGTCATACAAATTGGATAAGAAATGTACATAGATGTTATGTAGCACTGAGTAAAAATTCTAACTTTGTATTTTTCACAAAATCACACTTTTGGTCGAAAATAAGCTTTCCTTGGGTTTTATTTTGTTATTTTATTTTTTTTTTATTTTTTTCTTACTGATGGACTCAAATTCGAGAAGACTCTACCCAACACAAACGAAAAAATTCATATATGGTAGGTTGCTTGCGTCGATTGGATAATTTTCTCAAAAGATATTGAGGAATAACTGCGAAAGGTACCAAAAAACACGTTTTTCGAAAAAATCTTGGAAACGCGTGTTTGAAAAAAAGAATGGGTATTGTTTTCGTAATCAGCGACTCAAAATTAGCTTGGAAAACATTTTTTTTCTAAGGTTAACGCGATTACGTCAAAATTTGTCGACTAGTGTTATTGGAATTTGCAAAGAATGGATAAATGCATTTGGAAGCAAAAACAATATACACGTAAATGTTGCTTTGCTCTATAGCTACTATCTGCTTCATATGCCTTGCTTATAACACTTTCAGCATTTAAAGAAAATGAATCACGCAAGAATTTATTGTTTTCTCAATGGATTTCAAACACTTTAATGTACAGTTTGTTTTTTATTCGATTAACTTAAAAATGTTCGAAATCATAATGCTGAATCGTCCGGTCCTGGAGATTTGCCCACATGTACATATATAACCGAGAATATACTCGTATATATGAAACAACATTGCAGAAGTGCTTGACACAATAGTGACATGTTTGTGGCAAGTGAAATTTTAATTGGACAATTGTTGTTGTTTTTTTGATGTTTGCAGTCGCATGTGACTTTGTCCTCCACTTTTTTGCATAAATAATAAACAAAATGGCCAGCTTACAAAAATGGCAATCGGTAACAAAGAGAAACAAACAGGCAAAAGTACATGCAAGCAAATATAAAAGTAACAACAAAAGCATGACATTTGTGTTGCAAGTGCAACACTTGGCAGCCAAGCATCCACCCACCCGCCCGATTTTAAGCAAACAACCGTTTAACAAACTCAACCTTTTTTCCATTACAATTCACCAGTCGAACTAATCGGCAATACATAAACAATAACAACAATAGCAACAAAACAACCACTCAAGCATGTGTCGCTTTGTCGCTGCTGTCTCCACAATGATTTCCCACTTCTCCCTTCGATTTGACATCAAGCAAAAGGGCAAAAAGTCAAAAAGTATTAAAGAAAACATGTTGCTAACATAACAGAATACAAAAAACTATGCTAAGTAACAACTTCACCATGCGCCATGTGGAACAACAACAACAACAAAAAGTAGCATCGAAACGCCGGAACAAACAAACAAACTAGATGTACAAACAATGCTGCTGCTGTACGAGCAGTTAACAATCAATAGTTGATTAAGTGCCCATGCCATGCCATGTAATGTCATATGTACCACCGACTGGTCGTGTGGTGGTGACGGTTAACAGCATCGAGTTAAACTCGCCCTTGTGTCCGGAAATTTTGTACGGATTTGCATCATGACAAGTGGTCCAAACCAAGTAGTCGGGCAATCACCCACTCCATTCAATTTGCATAGTTTATAGGGGAACTTCGTACCTCTATTACATATACATATACATAGCTATGTACACACCTCTACATATTGTACAAACCTAATTACATATGGGTATTAGGCTGTCTCAGAAATTTTTTTGCATTCTGAATTTTACCCTTTTGGTCTAAAAAACTAATACAAAAGTTTTGTGGAGTATGGCGCTAAATCTTCACTATAATTCTAAGTTCTTTTAAAATCATGACGTCCTGCTGTGAAAACGCCAAACATCAAAAATGAGTTTTTGCACTGAGAACAGAAGTACTGTCGCACTAGTAGTCTGGTACTGCGCTCTGTCGTTGACAGTACAGGGGCCTCTTTGCCGTTCGAATAGCAGCGAACTTACCAAAATCCTGCTCAAACCCTTTCTATTTCTATTTTCAGTGCCAAAACAAGTTGTTATAGTACCCGTGCCGGAGATCAGCCGGGCTGAAGACCTTCATAAAGTCTAGGTTAGCTTAGATTGGGCGCCAGCTCTTTGTGGAACTCACACTCAGGGTTCTTTGAGATACCGCATGAGGTTAACAATTATCTCCGCTCCCCTATAAAGCACTTGGTGCTTGGCTAGAAAAAGCAGAGGCATAAAATATGCATTACTTTGAGATCATCAAAATCATCGAAGAGGTAACTGCCGTACGCTTTTGCTCTACGTTTTGCTAGATCCCAGCAATGCCAGAGCAGGTGTTGGATGGTTTCCTTTTGTCCTCGTGCATGCAGCTTCTATTGTAGTCGTTCTATCGCACGCCCAGTCTGGCTGCGTGTAATCCAATCAGACACTGCCCGGTAAGAACTCCAGTTACAAAGCCAATATCTTGCCTCCTTAGGTTAAGTATAGACCTAGGACGTTGCGCCTTTATGGCTGCCCAGAATACTCTGGCTTCATGACAGGTTGGTTACACTTGCCATCTTTCATTGGCAATTTCGATGAATTTGTCATTTAGTAGAATTTTACATGTTTGTTTGTTGGAACCCCTCTCCAAGGGTATCCCTTATATCTGTATTCGAAAATTTATTTTCCTAATCTGCCAGTTCTCCAGGCTTCCAATTTCCCTCAATGCTGCAATGGCCTGGGACTAGGGTGATTGACTCGGCTTTTCTAAACCGTTTTAACCATTTTTTTTGTATATTGCTTAGCGGTTGTGCTTGTTATTGGTCGTTTATTGTAAATTAAAAATTTATTTTTGAGCTCAAGGCCGTGTAAGCGGTTTTTTGAAATCTTGATTTTTCAAACGCCGAGTAAAATGGATTTTTATAATCGAATAAACCGGGCTTCCTCCGGAATCTAAAAATTCTAAACAATTATTTTATTGAAATTGGAAGAGAAAATGTTTATTTATTTTATATCCAAGTACTAGAAAATTTCCCACTGCAGAAAATTACATCAAAAGTAAAAGGAAAACCGAACGAAAATCTTTCACTGCTGTTTTTTTATTGTAGCAGCTTTTTAAGCTCTGTCTAAATCAGTGAATCTACTACATTTGCTTCATTCTCTCTGGGTTTGGGCCGTAGGGAGAGAGATGTCAGATGAACTGATGTGAGCGGGTATGTGAAGAGGTGGCTAGTGTCGTCAGGGCATCTTATTTACATTGGATAGAACGGTTTAACCTGCTACAATAACCAGGTTGGAGTTGTGACAAAGTATCGCGGGCTTCATGAAGAAACTTGAGCTCTTCGTCTGCGATAGATGGTGGTTATATTTGTATCGTCGGTCTGCTTCAGCGGATAGTGCATTCTCATTTCCAAGATGGTCGGTTCTACATAACAATTTTGGATGAATAACACCACGGGTAGTCTCACTACACAACAAGAAAAACTTGGATAGTCTATTTCTATAAAACTGACATGGAAGCTTCGATCAAACTAGTATCACTCATGGAAATTAATTATTCACTTCAAAGTTATTAACAAACAAATATAAGTTATTGTCGCGCAGTTTGGCAATTTCAGTGCAACGTATCAAACAAAAGTTCAAGTCGGAACGGGTTAGATATCATCATCCCACAACAATGAGGAGTCTATTGGATTTGGGAAAAAACCTTCTTTTGTTCTGAGACGCCCTAATGTACATGCACACAGGCGCGCAAATGCACAAATATACGTCAGGTATGAATTGTATAGCACAACGCTAATAGAATGGTTGAGTGTTCCCAATTTCGACGTTTGTTCGGATTTTGGCAAACAAATTCGTAGTTGTATATTCGTCTGTAGTGTAAAATTTAGTTTTGAACTAGCGAATCTCACTGCATATATATTTGGCTGCCATATATTTTGTTTGCGTGTGTACTTGTTTATTAGCTAAAAGGGTTGGAATCCGTGAGTGTTTACCAATAATTTATACCAACTGAAAGTTTTAACATACTAAATGAGTTTTTCAACAAGTTCGATGTGTATGTTTTTGTATATGCCCTGCAGTAAATCAAACTGGTTTAGAACTCGCGCCGAACTAGCTTGAAAAGGGACGGTACTGGTTCTTCATCTACCTCAAACCAAAGCTTTCAACTGTCTGTTTTAAGATGGTGCTGCCCTAAGAAGTGGCAATTGCCCCACTCTGCAGAACTTTCGAACTCGTTCTGAACTGGTTCCATTTTGGACAGATTTGGGACAGTAAGTTTTTTGTGAGAAAACAAGTTTATTTTTTCATTTCTTTTACAAATTGTATGTATTTTATTTT
>JAPVRG010187529.1:0-10064 GCA_029783565.1 Rhagoletis cerasi | reverse complement strand
AAAAAAAAATTTTTTTTTTTTAAAAAACGGCCTCAAGCTCAATAAAAATTTTTCAATATAAATTGTTATTAGGCCAAAAAATAAGAAAAACAAAAATTTGTATACTTCCCTTAATGCGGGATGCCCTAGCAAGGCGATTAATTCCTTTTACATCATAAACGAGTAATCAGGAGGTACATATAGAAATACAGACCCCCTCAATGAGCCATGTTATATATAGGAATACTGTCTGAATAATCTCCCACAAGCTTGCCAAATGAGCAATGAAAGGGAGCACAGAGATATAAGAGTATATCCTACATTCCTCCCAAACGAGTAGCACCTCTTTTATAAATACGGTTTTTACATACATTTTGATTTTTTGAGACACCTATCGTACCAACTTTGGGAAAAAGTATTTTTATTAAGTTAATATATATTCAGAGTTTTTATCAAATTGGACTGTTATTACAGCTTTTACAGATATTTCGACTTCAGCGCCAGCTACCGAATTTTTTTCCGTGTGCACAGTGTGATGGTACCTACAAATATATGCTATGAATTTGAACTCAATCGGTTCAGCAGTTTTCAGCCCATAAACAAAATACCAACATACACACACGGCCTTTTTATACACAAAATGAGGCTTTGAAGGTTAACAAAACTTACTTTTGGTAGTTTTTTATGTTTTATTTATTTATATGGATTTGGGCAGTTGTAACTTTTATATAAACGATACTCTACATATATTTTGAGAATTGTCTTCATATTATCCCTGTGTAACAATTATTAAACTGTTATAAAATATAATAAAAGGAAATACGCTAACTCTCAGTTCATCTTATTTTAACAAAAGAACACATTTTTTTCATTGATCTAACTTAATTTTACATATATTCAAATTTCCAATGCACTCAACCGCATCGTTGTTACATATGCCAGAATCCACGAGCAGAGTAAGATTGCGTTAATGGTCGAACAAGATTTTCTTTTAATATTATTTTGCATGTTCATATGAAAGAATGTTTGCACACATTGGAGCACTGCACGATTATGTTGCTTCGACCAAAAGAAAGTGGCATCGTTAGTAGTAAATTAAATAAAATTATAAGTTGACTAATTTTTTGACAACACAAAGTTTATTAGCACATAAATAAGTTTATTAAATTGATTCAATCAAACTACATTTATATGTGTTTTTCGTTCATATAAGGATACTAGCATAAAAAATTATGAAAAATAATAAAGTTCTGAATACCTTTTCTAGTAATTGATCACTGATAATAACTAATAATAATAGATTGGCGCTTACACATATGTTAGTGTTTGGCCGAGCTTCTCCTCCGATTTGTGGCGTGCGCCTTGATATTGTCACACAAAGGGGAGGAACCTACAGTTTTACGCCGACTCCGAACGGCGATTGTATTTTTATGAGAAGCTTTTTCATGGCAGAAGTACCCTCGGAGGTTTGCCATTGCCTGCCGAATGGCGACCGCTGTTAAAAAAAACCTATTTTCTACATTTTTTTGGGATGTTGCTTTGACCAGGGCTTGAACCCAGGCCTGCGGAGCGGAAGCGCGCACTGCTTACCACTACACCACAGCGGCCACACTGATATTAACTAGTGATCATTTTATTGGCACTGAACCACCTCTCCCAGGTTTTATATTCTAGAACTTGTCTTCTTTGTTTTGCACAGGACGAATCCAATGTATTAAAATATTACTACGTATTTTATGTAACCCGCAGGGCTCTACATAGTATGTAAACATATCGCATGATAATGGGAATTATGACTTTGTAAACAAATTCAAATAATTTGACAACAATAAAACAAAACAAAAAAAAACAATGAAAGTTATTCAAATGCACTAGAAAATAGCAGTTTACAAGTAAGGAAGAACAGAACAAAGCTTCATACACATACATACACATATGTATACAAATTTACATAAGTTCGTATCAATCTTCTTGGAAAAAAAAACATGAATACAGATAAATGGATTCAGTTAGATCACATGTCATTGCAGTACAGAATGTAAATTTAATTTGCATGGAAACATTTAATTTGCAAACAAAGCAACAAATAGCGAAATAAATAAAATGCAAGATAAATATCTGCATGCAACGAGCTGCAGCTACTTACCTCGATATATGTACAATGTATATGCGCACAAGTACAAGAGCACTTTGATAAGTCAGTGTCTTTTTCCCAGCGATCTACTAATCGTTCAGAGACAAGTTACATATCAAATTAGAGTGCCCAATGTGAAATCTGAATACATTTAAAGGGTTAAAAGGGGAAAAAAAGAAAAAGACGATTTTTTAAGGACTTGGAGAAAATATACTTACTATTTGCGATATATAAAAATACTTATAAAAGCACTGAACTAAATGTATCTAGCTAAAGCGAGACTACAGACAAATCTTACTAATATTATAAATTTGAGGGTGAGTATGTTTGCTGTTCTTTCACGCTTAAGTGGTTGGACGTATTTCAATCAAATATAGCACACTTATAGGCTATGATCTATCATAATATATAGGATATCTTTCGAAAAGAACTGCCACTTTTTTCAAAAGTTAAAATCAGTTACATATGTAATTAATTAGGTAAAAAACAACGAAAGGGCGTCCAAGAATAATTTATTTGAAAAACACTTTTGAAGAAGGTTTAGGCAGCAACCCTGAAAGTCAAAATAATTTTTAATTAGCACGTAAAATGAAATTTTTTTGTATGGGTATCAATTGGCTAACACTTGGCCGAGCTTTCGCTCCGCGTCAAGATGTTGTCACACAAAGGGGAGGGGCCTGCAGTTTTACGCGCGCCGTCTTCGAACGGCAAATGGGAAGCATTTTTAAGGTACAAATACACTCGTAGGTTTTCCGTTGCCTGCTGAAGGGGTATTAAACAAGAGCGTCTCATTACAAAATTTTTTACGAGGGTTGCCACCTGTTTAGATGTTCAAAATCAATTTAATTAACCACCTAAATGATACATTTTAATGCGGATGTTAAACAAGACGCTTGAAAATCTTTGTTTCGAAAATATTTTTGAAGAGGGCTGCCACATGTTTAAAAGTTAAAATAGACTTAATGAACAAATTAAACGAAATGTGGGTACCAAGCAAGAGAAGTTTAAAAAAACTTTATTTCGAATATATACATGTTTAGAAGAATTGCCACTTGTTTAGAAATTCTAAATCAATTTATATAATTTTTGTTGGGCCAAGATTTAAGTTATTTTAGATCAATTTAATTAACAAGTTGAACGAAATATTTAAAAATGGGTGTAAAATATATTTGAAAAGGTTCCTACCTGCTCAATGAATAAATGTATGGAAACCTTTTTAAATAAATACATAAATAATTGCATATTTAGATATCAATTAAAAAAAGCTTAAGAAGGCTATACTTTTTAAAAATATTTCTGGAGAGGGTTGCCACCTGTATAAAAATTCCAAATAAATTTAGTTAATAAATTAAACCAAATATGGGTATTAAACGAGAGAAGTTTAAGAAAGCCTTATATCGCAAATATGCATATTTGGAAAGGGTTGTCACGTGTTTATAAATTCCTAATCTATTTAAATAACAAGTTAAAAGAATTATTTTAAAAAAGGTGTCAATCGAGAGGTTTAAGTAAGCTTTATTTTCAAAATATTTTCCAATAGAGACGTTAAAGTAAGGTTTATTTATTAAATATTTTTGAAGGGGGTTCCATCGGTTAAAAAATTCCAGTTTAATTAAATGAGACCTTAAATGAAACACTAAAATACAGCTGTCACACGAAATAAATTAAAGAAAGCCTTTTCTCCAAAAAATTCTTGAAAAATGTTGCTATCTGTTTTTTGAAAAAATTTGTATTACATAGAAGTATCTTGCATATTTTTACCAAATTATTTTGGACGCGTTTAGCAAGATAGTTGCTACATTTACAAAATTCTAAGTACAAAGATATTGAGATCTCGGAATTCCCAGGAAAGCGAAATTTCGAGACTTGCTCGATTAAAATAACCAACTGAGTAAGAATATAAAAATGACCACAATAATTCTACGGCATTCGGTAAAACAGATTGAGGTGCAGCTGAAACATTTAATAGAACAACTTGAAACCGCTTATCAGGATGGCGGGGCGACCTTCTGCTGAAAAAATATCGTTTTATTCACAAAGTCAATTACTTATCAAACTACCCTCGTACATATGTAAGCAGGTGTAGAAAGATACATCTAAATATTCGCATTTCTAGCAAACATGAATTGAAGCATGAATTTGATTTAAAGAGAATAGAAAAGTAAATGTGAAATTATAGTGGCGAAAGAACAAACAAGCTGGTATTTATATATACATTTAGTACACACATAAATTCTCTCTATGTATGACCATACAATAATAAAGTGAGCGTACTTGTACCTAGGCACATATGTGTTTTGGTATTGTATATATCTATCTAGTTGAACAGAACTAATATCTGCAAAAACTAAAGGAAATGTCAGTTGGAACGTCGAATACCGAGATAGAAAGTTAGAGTAAACACCAAAGGAATGAATTTAATAAACTCAATGGATAACGAAATAGTTCGAATTCTAAAGGAAAACGGAGTAGGGGTTTAGTTTGTCTATAGCAAACGAAGAAAGTAGATCAACGAAAGTAACGAACATGGATTACTATTGTGAGTAACAAACAACTTGGATAGCAAGATAGCCTTCTTCAGAAGATTTGTGCTGATGAGCATTCGCTAGTAGAAGTGTGGAGTGGAGGCCAAACAAGCTGAGCTGAGAAAATCTTATAAATATGCCATTTGAAAAATAATGCAGCAATAACAACTGACAACTGAAACAACAGCATACATACATACTTATCTATGCATACAGATGTACAAATATAATGGATAAATAAAGTAGTATTGCGAGTATTAGCAGAAAACGAGCAACGCGCCTTTGAGTGAATGGCAGACGAACAACACCAACACACAAGAGATGGAAACAAGATGATGATGCTGAAGAAGGAGATAAATAGTAAACTGGCAAATAAATAAACAAGAAAATCAAATAAAGCAAGAAATCTACTAACCAACCGAACAAGGGAATTGTACAGAGAATTCTACAAAACCAAACAGCTGAATAAGTCGATGGATTGGAAGATGAATTGTAGATGGATAGACAAAAGCATGGAAAGACGGCCGCGCAAGCCTAGCTAACAAATTTATATGTAAAACAACTCATAAAAACGGGGTTATATGTAAGAGGGAAACTGTCAGAGAGTTACGTATTTTATTGATTACGTGCAGAGTTGAAGGCGGAAAGTAAGGCCACCAGAAGACTGCCATATCTAGTAAAGAAACAGGAAATAGCTATTGACAATGGAAGAAAGCGAAGCCAAATGAAAGCAGGAAAATTAAAAGAAGCTACATAGCAAGTAAATGAATTGCCGCTTTGACAACGAAACATTGACGATATACTAAACTAATGCTTCCTGGAGTTTTGTATACACTTCTTGTTCATTTACTGACATATCGATGGACTTAAATATTTCAATTGAAAAACTACATACAGTTGCTTGTATTAAACTAATAAAATGTGCATAGAGCAGTAAGATGATAAATTAAAAGCGAATGGTGCGAAAAAAATAATCAGTAAAAATTTAGTAGAGAATGCTTAAATATATTGCAGAAATGAAAATCTACGCATCTGTTGTCACTAAAGGCTGGTGTGATTTTTAAGAAACTGTTAGAGGGCTGAGAGTGACTAGTTTGCCAAGAGTTAGTTATTTAATTAAACATATGGAGGTAACCGGACAAGGGACACTGAATTCTTTACTAAAACGGGTTCGCCAATTTTAGCTCAAGGCAAAGTCAGCATTATGACTCAACGATAAAACCTATTCGCTCCATACTAAATCATAGTTAGTTGTGACCAGTTAGGTACCAAAGTAATAGCCTATTGTCATTTCTGTTTAATAGAATAAAATTCTTTCTATTGAAAGAGTAGCCGAAGAGATTGGTAGATCTTTGGCCCGCAATGTTCCCCAGTATTTACTACATTCACCGTGTGTCCACTCAGTAATAATGGCTCTCGAATAGTACCATTCTCAGACCACCATATAGTTGTGGTCCTTAAAATGCAGTTAAGAATCCTTCTCGTGCCAACTCGTCAGCGACCTCAATGGCTTCGATCCCACATTGGCCTGGTACCCAGCCCTGTAATAGTTTTTTTTTAGTACGCGAGCTCCTACTGGTTGGAGACCACACGAAGAACTGCACTCGCGTTGCCCAAAACAGTACTGCCGAATTTTCTCCTAACTATAATTTCCATGTCATCTGCAAACCCAATAGAATCGTAATCACACTCATATTGTCCGATTTAAAGATCGTTTGCCACAAGTGACCAAAGCAAGGGGGAAAATACGCCCCCTTGCGTTGCCCAAAGACAACATATGTTATTTCGCCCTCACGAAACATAGCGTCGATCCAACGAACAGTAGAATAGTCTATGCCTCTTTGGACCAAT
Source organism: Rhagoletis cerasi (assembly GCA_029783565.1). Taxonomy (NCBI): domain Eukaryota; kingdom Metazoa; phylum Arthropoda; class Insecta; order Diptera; family Tephritidae; genus Rhagoletis; species Rhagoletis cerasi. The sequence continues at coordinate 3,575 of JAPVRG010187529.1, read as the reverse complement.
GCCCTCGAGATAGAACCATAGCCAGAACCAAGAGTTACTGCGTTCTACAAATTTCTTCTAAAATGAATAAAAAATACAAGCTACGGTAGACGAGGGCAACATTAGATAATACCACACTCATTACCTAGGTTAGGTTCGGTTGAAGTTGCTGGCTTTAGACATACACGCATATTTAGGCCTTCAATCGGTCTTGCTTTGGTATTACAAGGGATCTCTTTCGACATGAAAATCCTCTTCCAGCGAAAGCGAGAAGTAAGAGCGCTTCCTTGCAATATCGTCCTCCATCTCATTGCCTGCTATACCTATTTTTCCTGGCGTCCACACCGGGTGGAGAGTAAACTGATCTGCCGTCACGTTAAGTGATCTAAGGCAAATTATTTTTGGCAGGCGAAGCCCATCCAGATTTGAGCTGTGACCCCAGTGCACCCTTTTCTTCTAAATAGTTTCCGCAGTCTGATGGCTGAGCCAGCTGCATTTTCCTTCCGCATAATCTCTAGGGGAAGTATACGTATGTTTAGCAGAACATTCACCGCTTCCTCAGGCGTTGTGCATAGGGTCCGCCGATCCGCAAAAAGGCACTTTTGCAGCGGGGCTGTTAGACCATCACTCCATATGAAAATGTTGGACTGACCACATTATTTTACATTTTCGCCCTTACAAATTAAAACCTTTACAAATGTAGAAGACTGCAGTATTTATTGTAAAGTTTAGCTACATATCTCAGATATTTCGCAGATTTGCTAATCTTAAGATCAACAATCACCAGAGTTAGTGCCTTTTTTGGTGGATGGTTCTACCTTCTGGAAAAAAGTAAAATCTCCATTTTGCTTAAGTTTACTCCTAGGCCATTTCGTTAGGTTTACCTGCATAATTTCAAATAGTGCGGTGAGCATACGCAATGATATTGCAACCCCCTTATTCTTTATGTCACTAAGCAGTTGTTTTACTACCAAGACACATAGGAATCCTCGCGTATCCCTTCTGACAAATCTGCTCATCAATACTCCCACTAGATCAGTCTGAACTAACCAGCATCTCAGAATTTTCCCCACAACCGTCATCAGGCGAGAGTCGGCGCCCAGATCCATTTGGGTTATCATGGCCGATGGGGGCAAAATGTTGTTAAAGGCACCTTCTATATCTGGGAATGCTACAAGGCTATATTATGTGAAGGATAGTGATTTTCTGATATGCGCCACGATTTCACGGAGCGCTGTTACCGTGGACTAAGCCTTGAAATAAACATGTTGTGTTGCCATAAGTTTTTCCACAACTTCCTCTCTCATATGGACCTCTAGTTATAAACCGCTCAATTTTTTTTTTATTGAAAGGACGAAAGAGTTTTAGGGCTGAATTTGTTGCTGGTGTAACCGCATACAAATTCTCCACAGTTCTTGGGGAATGTACAGTCCTTGGCCAGATATGAATCTGGGTCGTTCCGGTTACGTAGATCCGACTGTCGTGGGATCAATATGACTTCAGGATTTGGAACTTCATTAAACTACGTGGGCGTTATATTTCCTGCCTTGAGGTTGAATACGACTTTGAACTCACTCCACCTATTAGGTATGTGATCAAGAGTGAGAACTTCAATGATTTCTGCAGCTGAATGTATATGGTTTGAAGGTTTCAATAGTCCAGTATGTCCCCTCGTTAGGGAGAAAATCCATTTTTAAGGCTTTACGTTTTAACAAGTCCTGATCTCCTATTTTTTTAGAGCTTCCCATACATTTCGTAATACCTCATATTGATTAGGCTAACTATCCAAAATATTTATAAAACTAAAACTGAAGAGCTGAATACATTATTTTGTCAAATCAAGCGCCACTTACCTTCTTCTTATTTGGAACAGCAACCATTTGTTTCTATTCTGTCACGTGGTACTTCCGTTATTTTAAGGCTCTGAAAAGCCATTGTTTCATCTCGGCCGGTAACAATCGAACATTTGAACACCGCCCTAAACCTGGCGGTGATGTTCTCTCGAAAGCTTGCAACACCATATTATTTTTCTGGGAATTCTGCGAAGTTTGTCGGGCGTGTTTTTTATTAGTCAAGAGAGAGCTTTTTTTTCAATTGCCAACCGAGCCCAAAGTACCACCTTTTGACAAGAGTTATTCTTTGCTTAATCTTCAGCACGTGTATGTACCAGTACGCGAAGACTTTCAATAGCTTTTAGAAATAACCTAAACCAAATGCCGCCTTTCAGGTCCGACTATAGCTTATAACAATCCAGGTTACCCCCAAATAACAAAAAAAAATTAATACATGTACATGGAAAACTGACTAATACATGCACTTATATTGATCCTTAATACTGTTCACTGTATATTATTGTACTGTCACCTCGAGAAGCCAGTCAAGTATAAAGCCAGTTTGTCGTTAAGTTCCCCCTCTCATTTTACAAAAAAAAAATGCTCTGCGGCGAAATTACATTTCTTCACCACTTCCTTGTATTACTGCTATTTGGTATTTATTCACCCATTCAACTGTAAATCTCGTTGCCTTACCGATTTCCACAGGAACTCACAGCTAAGCCAACAGAATGAATGTCTAGATGTAAGAAGAAAGAGTCTACTACAATTAAATGAAATGAAGATGCTCCTTTGGGGCTGTGTACAGCGGTTATTTATTCAATTTCAAATACTTTCCAGTACAAATACTTGCTCATGTTTCTGCACCAGGTATCAGTATGAGTAGTTATCGGCGCGGTGTAGGTGGATGTGTAGATATGTGTGTCTGGTGCGGTGTGCTGAACTGTTGTACTTCCTATTGTATTTATTTTATTTTTCACTAACAATGAGTTACTTAACGTTGTGTGGTTTACTTAGTCATTTTGTATTTGTAAGTATAGTGAACAGATATGTAGGTACTTGTCATACATAGTTGAAGTTACTAAAAGCAAGAAAATATTAAGTATACGCAGTGGAATACAATTTCCTGTTCGTTGTTGTTCATAGATGCATAGATGCATATATGCATGTCTATGCCCTATTGTTATGTACTGTCTCGCTGGTTGATTGAATTCCATTCAAACAGGGTTTCTTTAAAGGAATACAAATACCCGTACATACTCAATGCTCAATAAATATACAGCAAAATGTGCTTCAAAGAAAGATACCTTCACATTCATTCCCATTTTTATGTTGCTAATGTCAGTGGAGAACCCAGGGGATCCAGTATACCACGGGTCTCGATAAAAAAACTGTAGAAAATTTTAAACTTTTAGCCAACAAAAAAAGTTATGCCTAAGTGTGCCTGAGGCACCCTTCACAAAAGTCGCACTGGTGGCAACTGTAAAGGCTAGTTTTCACCATGATGCAATAATAAAAGGTGTTGTACCTAGTGACAGCTTGTTTTGACACTGCCTTATCTCAATGGAGTTTTTTATAAGTACGAAAAAACGGGCAAAAAATAAGGCTGTTTTGGTACTTCTAAATTTAATGCACATTTTTTGTACATGCAATAGTTATAAGGAAATTCGTAGATTGTAAATATTAATTTTTCAAATCATATTAAAGCTAAATTTAATAAATAAAACTGAAATTCAAAAAAAAAAAAAAACAAGTTGTAATTTG
>JAPVRG010187523.1:0-11760 GCA_029783565.1 Rhagoletis cerasi | reverse complement strand
CAGAAGCATGGACAATGACAACATCCGATGAGGCGGCCCTTGGAGTATTCGAGAGAAAGATTCTACGGAAGACTTACGGGCCTTTACGAGTTGGCAACGGCGAGTATCGCAGGCGATGGAACGATGAGCTGTACGAGCTTTACAACGACATGGACATTGTGCAGCGAATTAAAGTACAGCGGCTCCGCTGGCTTGGTCATGTCGTTCGAATGGATACAGACGCTCCAGCACTGAAAGTATTCGACTCGAAACCCGCTGGTGGTAGCAGGGGAAGAGGAAGGCCTCCTCTGCGTTGGAAAGACCAGGTGGAGAAGGACTTGGCTTCACTTGGCATTTCCAATTGGCGTCAGTTGGCACAGAAGCGAAACAACTGGCGTGCTTTGTTGGACTCGGCCAAAATCGCTTAAGTGGTTTCAGCGCCAAACAAGAAGAAGATGAATGGGAATCTAAACTTAACAGCTCTGGTATGCGTACCTGGTGAAACATTTCCTTTATATCGCCGCACACTGCTACCGCTCCTTCACGGTAATGAAATAACAGTGATGGAAGAGATTGGTATTCTTGAGGACCTTTTAGTAGCTGGGAGTTAAGCGAAACTCTGTGCGACTCAGCAGCGGCGTCAAACACAAGGCGGAGTTTTCCAGGCTTGTTTGGATTGGTCACTCCGAAATGCGGCAAGTACCAGGTCTTTGTATGGTTCTGGGCGGCTTCGCTGGGTGAAAGCTTACGGGCGTAATCCTTGTCAACATAGGAGCTTATGATGTCCTTATACGCTTTGGCAAATGCGGGATCCTTTTGCATACGCCTCTCTATGCCTACCAATCGTTTGTATGCTGCTGTGTAGCTTTCAGGAAAATGAACGTCGTCTCGCTTCCAAAGCAAACCTGTTTCGTACCTTCCTTCTACTCGACGCGTTGTTGAAGCTAGCAGTGAACGTGCTCGTACGTCAGCGGTGCTCTCAATCGGCGGTGATGACCTTACTCCAAAACTCTCCATATCAAAATATTTCGCTATCATGACATCAATCGTGTGTTCAAGCGTATGTCCCACGAAAAGACTTGTGCTTGACTTCGGGGACTCTGCAGCCCAATTCAGTATGTGCAGCATATGGTCCGTTGACGTTGATCCTCATGGTCTCACTCGGAAAAAAAAGACGGCAGTGATCAAGTCCTATGAGCAGTTTTGGTATAGCCCCGTTATACGGAAGCAGTGGCAGGCGTCTTTGATGACCAGTTTGCTGAAGAATGTCAGTTTCACTCAAACTCTGACATTGTAAATTCAGAGTGCATACGCTGAAGACATTACGTAGCATATGGTTCTTCTTCATTCCAAGCCCACTGACCATTATGCTCACCACCGTAGCAGGCTGTTGTGCCTTGTGACCACCAAACCACACGTCAAATGTCGCTGTTCACCGATTAGACCCAACTCCTCAACTATGGAGCCATCGATCATAGTCACGGAAGACCCCTCATCAAAAAGAGCATAAGTATCGATGTTTTTCGTACCATTCAGAGCTGTTAAGTTTAGATTACCATAAGTAATCAAAACGTTTACAAGGGTTCTATAATCATAATGATTAATTCAATTCGTTTTTAAAACCGAACAATCAGTAATCAATTGTAATTAGAAATAATCAAAAAACAATTATGATTAATTGCCATGAACAATAATAATCAGAAATAATCAAAAATAATCAGAAAAATCATTTAATTATTTTTTTGATTATTTTTAATTATTCTTGATTAATTTAATTATATTTCATTTTTTTTCTATTTCATTGTAAAGAAACATACTTGTTTCTTTAGTTTAATGCTTTTAGAATATGCAAATGGTATGACCAAAATGTATTCAACAAAGTGTGATTGAATTTGACATTGCTCTCAGAAGAACCATCCTATAAAGTCAAATTTAAAAAAATGTTTATGAATTTGCAATTGCTTGTTTATATTTTTTGGCATAATAGTACCTTAAAAGAGAGCCTACCTGAGTTGTAAATCACACCTTGTTTAACACACCTTGGGTATGACATTCTTAAAGGAGCGAAATGTGTATGTAAATATGTGTAGCAAAATATGTGAATGCATACTTAGGGAAAATAAAAATTTTGCGTAAGCGCTTATCTAAGCATACATACACATCCGTGGTCATTTTGTTTTCAACAGTGTTATTTGAGCTTTGAGCCAAAGCTGAGAGCAGAAACAATTCAAAATAATATGCATATGTATTTCGAATTACAACCGTTTTCTCTTTGGCGGTAATATATGCTTTCTTGTTTGGCCGTGAAAGATGTTCTTAAGCTGATCTTTCAAATTTCACCAGATATGTGTGTATGTATGAAAGCAAGAATGATACTAAAGAAGGATTGGATTTTCTGCAAGGTGAAGACAATGTGATTTACGAATATCTTCTACCTGTTCTTATGACAGTAAACAGCAAACTTACAGAAACTAGTAAAAAAATGAATTCCTTGAACATAGTTATTGTTAAATACAAAAGCGTTTGTATTTCAGTTGATGAAGATGGTATTATAAAAGCAAATGCTAATTTTAATTCCAATGAATATGTTTGTTTAATTTTTGTTTGTATAAGTAGGCGTTAGTACGTAAGATATGGTGTAGATAATATCTATCCATGTATTATCTTTTCTGTTATAATATTATCGTTTCTTGCAGTTTGTTTAAGTTGTATTTAAGGTATAAAGAATATTTATGTTCACAGAAAAAAATTCAAATAATTATAAATAATCAAAATTTATCAAAAAAAATTAAATGTATTGTAAAAATAATCGCATTAGTGTTTTTGATTATTTTTGATTTTTTTTTCCAATTGGCTAAAAAAACGATTATTTTTTTGAAGTTTTTGAGTTTGCGGCACGACGATTATACGTTTCTGTTGGCGACTTCTCCACCGTACGATGCGTAGTCAAGGGATCGTGTAGTAGTTTGTGGTGTGTCCTCTTGCATCCGTAGGCTGGACATACTTTGCGACGTCGATATTCTTTTGATGAATGGCCTATGATCAAGCATGCGAAGCACAATCGTTGGCCTTTTACCAGCTTTCACCTATCAGCAACACTAGCGCCTATGAATCGTCTGCAATCTTGAAGCCTGCTTGGCGCATGGCACATTCGGACTCACTTGACTGCTCTTCCGTGGCGTGTAAGACCACACGACGCCTTGGCTCTCGAAGTTTCTGCTCTTGAACTATGCATATTAAATTGGCAGTTTCACTTAAACACTCGCTAAAATGTAGTACAGTGGTATACGGCTGTATTGCTGATGAATAGCACGCCCATTCAGTTCTTTTCGACATCGCCAACTAGTTGATTAGTTCGGAGATCAGAGTTGGGTTGGCTAAATTCTGGTGACCATCGGCAGACTGCAAAAATGCCGATAAAATTTTGACCTTGGTAGCAAATGGTATCAGTCCTGCAACTCCACTCTCCCATATAGGGGTTATGTCTGTCACTACAGATAGCTGACTTTGAATGAGCTGCTCTGGGGGACCGAACCGAAAACGGAGTTGTTCGATGACAGCGTCGACATGGTCCGGATAGATTAACAGCGACTTCACCGTCTCCCTAGCTTCACCCTTCAAACATTTTTGGAGACGCTGATTGTTCTCCAAGCTCGTGTACCCATATGCAGACGTAGACTGCATAAACGCATTGATAAGCAGCTTCCAATCTTCATCTAGTCCACTGAACTCCGGCAAGTCTTGGAGTTTCCTTGGTAATATTGCCCCAGCTGGTGTGCTCACGTAATTGTTCATATATGACGGTGGCAGTATGCTACTTGCGTTGCTATGTGGAGACGGCGTGGACGAAATTGAGGCAAGGGGCGCACTGTTCACTGATGACGGCTGAATAATGACGGCGTTAGCAGGTAGAGCGTGACCACAAGAGTCGCTTCCGGCAGGATTGGAAGTGACAGAATTAAGCCAAGTTCTTGATGTACCAGCTCCCGCAGCAGTGTATGAGCCCGGGACACCAGTCGCTGCGACCAGGGGTGTTTCGACGAGTGGAGCGACGTTTGTTCCGATGGCAGTAATTGAAGCGGTTAATGACGTAGCGTTGGGTTGAGCGGCGGTGGCAGTGGCAGTAGAAGGCGCAGTACCAGATGAAACACCGGTGGTCCCAGCGGCATACGGTAATGAGGCAAACGATGGTGTATTGACAGCGAACGGAGCGCCGGTGCCTGGTAGAAGTAGCGGCGGCATATGAAGCAGCGTTGATGATGAACGGAGCGCCGGCGTCTGGCGCACCCGTAACATCGGTGGCATAAGGCTGTTCGGCATATGAAGTAGCTTTGATGACAAACGGAGCGCCGGCGACTGACGCTGCATTAGAGGTAGCGGCAGCATAGAGCGGTGCGGCATATGAAGCAGCGTTGGCGGCAAACGTAGCGCCGGCAAGTGGCGCGGCGGTGGAGGTAACTGCGACACGGTTTGCAGTCGCAACAGGAGCAACGCTTTGCATGGCGTGATGAGACGCGGCAGCAAAGCTAACGTTGGCAAACTGAACGGCACTCGCTGAGGTGCCAGTAGGCGCAAGGTCAGAGTTAGCAGCGATGTTAGCGACGTTGGATTGGGCTGAGTTAACGACGGCCACGATGACTCGAAATTAACAAAAACACGACAATTATCAGAATGACAGTAAAGATATACATATAAACGTATCAAACAGATATACAAATGTTAAAATATATTTTCCTACCGCGGTTGTGTATCGTCCGGCTTATTTTCATCGAATGACAAAACGACCACGGTTTGCAAGTTTTAAAACGAATGTTCACAATAAACTACTACAATAAATTAACGAGTACTTGACAGTGTTGCTTGCGGCCGTGCTGCCACAATGTATAGTATCAAAAGGCTCCGGCTTCTTAGGAATATTAAAAATATTATGCCGGTTGTTACGTTCCTCCGGTGAATACATTAAGCACTTAAGACAGTTCCTTATAAAATTGTTCACCCTTTTCCTCAGTAATTTCTTTTTAACTTCTCTACTGTTTTTTCGTGAATGACCCTAATGACGTTGTTTTCCATTTCCTTAGGAACATATAACCTAATATGCCCCCCGACATCCTTTTTGAATACAACCCCATCAATCAGCTCATAGTTCGGAACCGGACCCTTTTCTAAACTTGACCTCAGTATTTTAATATCCTCATCCCTATTCTGTGTTATTTGTAAGTTAGAATCAATGTCACTTATATTATCACTATCTATCATATAACATCTGCTTAGAACATCTACATGAGCCATAGAATTTGCCGCCCGATGTTTGACTTTATAGTAAAAATTCTCGAATGTAAAAACCCATCTAGCAACTCGCGACTTCACCTGTCTCTTTCCCAGAGCCTGAGCTAGCGCGTTACAATCTGTAACGATGGTAAAGGGGATCCCCTTCAATTGCGTTTTAAATCTTTCCAAAGCATAAACAATAGCTAAAGTTTCCATCTCGAAACTGTTTTATCTCGATTCGGCCTCGGAAGCAGTTTTTGAGAAGTAAGACACAGTTTCCTATCACTCTGTTTCTGCATCAAGATTGCGCCAAAACCCAATTCACTGGCATCAGTCTGAAACTCAGTTTCCTTTACTGGACTGTAAATTGTCAAAACTCGAGAACATATTAAACTCTCCTTCAATTGATTAAAGGTGCTTAGGCCTCCACTCTAAACCAAATAAAAATGAGAGTGAACCACCCTAATGTATAAGTGCATTTACATACAACCGGGCACCCATACATACATGCATAGTTCAAGGGCCTAACTACTGCTAGGCCGTTGGCAAATACATATGTCCTTATTCCCGTTTTAAATAAACTTTCGTTAAGTTTCCCCGCCAGATAGTTGGTTGCTTGGTAGGTAAACTTAATCTTATTAAATATTGCACTTTCACTTCTTTCGAGGGACCAAGGAGACCGGACGTATTCAGCCATCACACCTGCAGCGAGATATACTCAAAGGTAATATTGTAAAACCAGTAAAATCTTGTATAATAAACCATACTGGAATCACAGCATCTTATTAATTTACTTGCTTGTGTTTTTTATTTCTCTTCCTTTTAAATAAACATTGGTGCTACTGCGGGAGTTGCGACCCAACGGTTCACCCTTGTTCAAAAGGATTCAACACATCTGTGCCTAAACTCAAATAGGGTATTCTTCTTGGTTGTGGTAGTTTCAAACTTGACAAGGGATGACGGTAATTCGTTCCAAAATACATCAAATAGGGTACCTTTCTTTAGTAGAGAGGTCAAAGGTTTCGTGATTTCAGAAAATGATCGGACAAATCGCCTGAAAAAGGTAAATAAACCCAAGCATTTCTGAAACTCTTTAAAACTCCTGGGTTGGGGAAGGTTTCTAATTGCTTCTATATGCACTGGATGGGGACGAATACCATCTTTGTTCACCACGTAACCCAAAAAATCTATTTCGAAAAATCCAAATTTACACTTGTTCATCCTCAGTTCCAGACCTCTCTTACGCAGACGTTTCAAAACCTCACTTCAAATTACTTGGGATTCAAAATCCTTTTGTTATATCATCAATAAACACTATCTTTCTGGTATAAATAAGATCCTTCAGGAAGTCACAAATAAAAATCTGGAATAAAGCGGGAACATTCCTTAATCCAAAAGGCATTTGAGTGTATTCGTACTGACCGCCAGTAGTTACGAAAGAGGTATATTTTATTGATTCTTCATTCATTTCAACTTGGTGGAAGCCATTTCTCAAGTCCGACGTTGTAAAATATTTGTCCCCCTCTAAATACTCAACGCAATCCTCTACCAATGGTATTAGAAAGTTATCACGAATAGTTTTCATATTTAAAAACCTATAGTCAATACAAAGTCTACCCTCGCCGTTCTTTTTCCGCACTAGAACCGTTGCCGATGTGTAAGGTGAATTACTGTATCTAATAACCCCCCGTGCAAAGAGTTCATCATTTATCGTTTGCAGTTCTGCCTTTTCGGAATACGATAATCTACATGGAGCACATTGAAATGGAGTATCCTCTATTAAATTCAGTTTCATTTTAAGATGACAAGGTTCTTTGTCAGCATCGGACAATTTAATAATAACATCCTGAAGCGTCGCAGAATACTGCCGTCCCAACCTAGGGTTTACATTAATCTTATCTATGCTAACGCTCTTATTAATTCTACCAATACATTCATCCACGACATTTTGTTCGATAAAAGAGTTTGATCCCACATCTAGTGTTTTATCAACCCTTTCCACCGCGAATATTTGTACCTCAAACTCGTTTACACAATGCAACGGAGGTTTAGAAGCTCGAACATTAACCCCATCGTGACTCGAATGTCATTTCCCCTCATTACTAACACCTCATCATCAGACACTGTTCACAATTTTTGCAAATATGTTTTAAATCAAACAAATCAAGTGCACCATAATTGAGATTTTTAGGCAACTGCATTTTGCATGCATTTTCCATTTCAATTAATTCATCTTTACAGTATTTATGTAAAAATTTAATTTCTTCAGGAGATCTCGACCCACAAGCAGTGGCACAAATAAACCTGAATCTGGAAGTACGGATAATTCATACAAAACATATCGATCACCAAATTTTATCAAACATTTTACCTCAGCATACGTTTATAACCTAAGATTACCAACCCCAGTATAATTCGAACGTTTTTAATTTCCACTTTTTATTAGCGGCACACATGATCTCTTAATAAAACTCTTCGGACTGTCCGAGTCAAAAAGAGAGAGAATATCAAAGAATTTAGTGCCCATTACTTGTTTAACCCCAAAAGCGACACTCACCGTTTGTAGTTCTTGTACTGCTCTAACCAATTCTCCTTCGTCGTCAGCTCCTGGACTCATTTTAAACTCGTTGACTGGCGATACTTGTCCACGTTTGGGACATGCTTGAAAATAGTGGCCTATTTCACCATACTTAAAGCAAGATCCCATCGGTCGCTTGGGTTTCGGGCAGTGCGATTGGAAGTGCCCAAACTGCGAACAGTTATAACAATGAACTTGGGTCACTTGTGTTGAAGTAGTGGGTACAGCACCACCCGATGTTAGAATGCCTCCTGGCTTAACGCTCTTCGAACCAGATGCCGCCCTTGAACGCAATTTTTCATACCGCTCCAACTGCATTCGCAGCTCCCTTACTGTTCGTACCGTATAAAGTATTGCCGACAACCCGGATCTATCGCCTATTCCGATGATAATCGCGTCCTCCAAATTTCGCTCTGGGATATCAGCTTTACCTGCGATCGATTGCATTTCCAACAGGTATCTTTGGATGCTTTCACCCGATCGCAACTTGCGATTTCTCAATTGTCTACTATTGTATCCGAACTGCCAAAATGCTCTAAAAAAGCCTCCTCCAACCTTTTGTGGTCTGATTCAACCATGTTTCGAGCCAGCAATTTTGCAGACCCATCTAGAAGTCGGCGAAGGCACAACAATTTTGAGCGGTCGTTCAACTGAAGTAGCTCCAACACACTCTCCAAATCGATAAACCACCTTGTGGCATCCTGTCCATCATCACCATTAAACTTGTTGATCATGGAGTCAATTGCCGACAGGTCGACCGCAGTACTTTGCTGAATCACTGTTTGCACCCGCAGCTGCCCGATTCCACGCTGCAAAAGCAAGATTTGACGCTGCTTCTGAAGGCTCTCAATTTCATTCAACAATTTATTGAGCTTGAGGCCGTTTTTAAATGAAAAAATTCTTGTGGAAAAAACAACAATTTACATTTTGGTAGGAATTATAGCTACCAAAATGTAAATTGTTGTTTTTTCCCCAAGAATTTTCATTTAAAAATGGCCTCAAGCTCAATAAATTGTTGAATATAATTGTTAAAGGCCAAAAAATAACAAAAACAAATAACTTAAGGCTCTCAATTTATTCATCTAACGAGGCCACACATGCTGCTTTGGCTACGGGAGCAGCATTTGATTCCACCTCAACACCAGCATTTTCAACAACCGCAGTAGTATCTTGGACCGCATCGCTGACCTCATCACTAACCGCATCACTGGCCCCATCGCTGACCGCAGGTACAATTGCCTCAGTTTCCAAGTTTACTCCAAAAGCTTGAGAACCATCACCCACTACATCAGCACATAGGGGCCGCAATTGTGCAATAGTAGCATTTTACGGAAAACTCACGACAGCACTTTGAAGCACCTCCACGAGGCTTTCTCTCACACCAGGTTTCTCTGACATATTCTCCCAGTATTTAACAAATTTTTATTTCTTACTTTACCTTTTATGAGACTTGTAATTTTTGCCCTCTTCTGGGGGCTATAAACGCTTGATGGCCTGGTAATTATTAGATTTGTCTTAATTGACAATAAATACGGCTTGTCATTTGCTTTACCAGAACGGAAGTGTCCATTATCCTTTATTTTCTTTGTTACTCATCATTCTCATAGAGTTACCATATTTTGCTTACGAACTAATAAAAGTATTGCCACATTAACATTCCTTACACGACGTAGAAAATTCGAGTGCTTTTATTTTATTCTTTTTATTGCTTGTACAGCTAGCGTAAGCTGAGTCCCATAACCTGTTCGAATTCCTGATAGAAAAACGATTACCCAGTCCGTTTGAAGAAGCTGTATATTTGTTAATGACCAAGGCTTTATAACAAGTGACTCCGCAGAGAGATAAAGAAAAAAGGAAAAACTTATTTAGGCGCGTAACTTAGTTTGGCTGTCAAAAAAAATGGCAAAACATAAACGACAAATTATGATACATTATAGCGCATTCTACTGTTCAATCAAAAGGAAATTTAACTTAAGTTTAACATTATTTTTCCTTCAACAAAACTCACTAACTGGTAAGCTGATGGTTTGCGAGGTAGTAATTTGAGGCAATGATATTTTGAGATTTAGATAAGGACATCTTAAAGCATTTTTAAACATCCAAAGACAGTTTTTTATCTTCACACCAACTTAAAAGACGATCTAAATCTTGCTTAAAGTAGAGAATATGGGATGAAGAGGTTATTCTACAAAAGAGGAGCTAATATCATTTATAAACAAGACAAACAATAAGGGGCCAAGGATGCTACCCTGGGGGACGACTGATGTTACAACAACCCTGCAAGAAGCCTGACGTATGATTATCGGCTAAATTAGTGGGGAAACTGACTAAAACCTTGTCAGTTTAGCGGTTAGTTTTGTATGGGCCTCGGAAAAAAATGACCACTTCTCCGGCTGTGTAATAGTGCATCCCTTTCTTGCGCACACATGTGCGCATTTGCCTCATTCATGCGATTTAGTTGGTGGTGTACAACTGAATTTAGCGATGAAACTATTGGGAAAATATCACGATAATTAGTGATTTTTCTGACCACTATTCTAACTTCTAAATGGTTGATAAATTAGTGGGAATATGGCAGCGAAATATCCAAAAATACTTCAAACAAAATTAAAAAATACAATTTGATTTGGTTCTTATTTGTTTTTTTTTTTAAATATATTGTCGAATATTAAAACATATGTTAGATTTTTACGCAGGTTCTTTAAGCAGAATGGACTGCTACGCAGCGATAAAAAAAAACTTGAACAACTTATTGCGTCCACGATAATTCTGTCTTTTGTTTATTGAGTGCAATTTAGTTCTACTAGTCGTTTAACAAGTTGATGTATATATGTCTAAAATTTTCTACCAAACGACCTAACTGTTCAATCCGGTACGATTCCAATATTCATATTTACATAGGTATATAACAATGGGGTATAGTCGTTCTTATGGGTATGCAGTTACAGCTGCGCGGCTATACTCAATCCCGACTCTTGCGTCCTCGTTCGCGCACTCAGGGCAACGTGAGCAACCCATGGGCGAGATGCGGTAACCAACCCGTGTGGAGCCTTGGGTCACGACAGAAATAGAGGGAGCTTCGGTGGGGCCACTCCGACTTATTCGGTTTAAGGGCCCACTGGAGTTTGCAGCGTCTGTTCACCAGTAGGTGCGGCTGCAAGCAGGCGTCTGTCTTGGAGCAAGCGGCCCGCTATATAAACGTGTATTCGGTTGAAAAACCACCAACGCCCCAGAAATGGGTTGTGCGCTGGGTTTGGGACCCGCCACGTAAGAACCGATTCCAATGAAAAGAAGAGCAAAGCCTCGGATGAGACCCCTTTTTTTTGATTACGACCATGGCAAACGTTTAAAGGACTACGATTTCAGGGCATGCACCTGGAATGTCCGGACCCTTAATGGGGAAGGTGCCTCTGCCCGGCTGGTTGATGTCCTCGTAAAGACAAAGGCTGACATCACCGCCATCCAAGAAATGCCATGGACGGGGCAAGGCAAGAAACACGTGGGGCCTTGCGACGTCTACTACAGCTGCCACGTAAAGGAGCGCAAATTTGGTGTTGGATTTGTGGTGGGAGAGAGACTCCGTCGCCGAGAACTGTCTTTCACCCCGTTGGACGAGCGTCTAGCCACAATCCGCATCAAAGCAAGATTCTTTAACATCTCGCTCATTTGCGCCCACGCCCCGACGGAAGAGAAGGGCGAAGCGTCCAAAGATAGCTTCTATGAACGCTTGGAGCGAACATATGAGCGCTGCCCTGTCACGATATCAAAATCGTGCTTGGCGACTTCAATGCCAGGGTGGGCAAGGAAGGTATCTTTGGCGCCACTGTCGGAAAATTCAGCCTCCACGACGAAACGTCCGATAACGCACTGAGGCTGGTCGACTTCGCCGGGGCCCGAAACATGGTAGTATGCAGTACTAGGTTCAAGCATAAAAA
>JAPVRG010187521.1:0-16241 GCA_029783565.1 Rhagoletis cerasi | reverse complement strand
GATTCATGGAGGATCATTACTATACCAAATGCTAAAATTTGTGTCTTATGCCAGTGGCATTGCAGGATTTCTTTTTGACGCGGTCTAATGTATGTATATACATTCATATTTAAAAATAAAAGGCTTTTTATTGAGAACAAACTCAAGTATCCACGTATACGAGGGTAACTCGGCGTTGTTTTTTTGGATGTTACACTATCATTTTAGAAAATTTAATATTTGTTAAGGTAAACAGCATTGACATATAAAAATTTCTCCAGATACTATTTAATTATATAAGAGCATACTTTCTTCACTACTAAATGCTCATTCAAAATCGTTTGTATTTGACTTTTTCCAATGTGCAAGGATGCCTCGATATCCGGGTATGGCACAGGCCCATCAATCTGAATAATTTCTCGACAGCATCGATGTTTGCCGCAACCTGAGCAGTTGATGGCCGACCTTGACGGTATTCATCACTGAGCTGACGCATACACACTTAAATTCTGCAAACCAGTCATAAAAAATGTTTTTAATGGTGATTCGTTACCAAAATCCGAATGAAGCCATTCCAAGCTTTGTTTTTGAGTTAAGCGTAAAAAATCATCGCACGAAAATTTTTGCGACAAATTTCCATTTTTTCACAAAATTGGTTTTTTTAGATGCTGTTAAATAGAATCTACTAGGTGGAATTTTCATCTGTCAATGTAGTTTACCTAAACAAATATAAAATTTTTTAAATTTTTGGCATTCAAAGAAAAACTCCGTCTAATGATTGTTTTGGGATACTTTAAGGGATATTTTCGCTTATTAAACCTTTGCTTTGTTAATTTAAAAAAAATGTATTTCAAGGAACTTTTGAGATTGAACTGGTATCCATACTTGAAGAAGTGAAACCAAATGACACTATTATTTAAGTGGTTTGTGATAAATTATATAGAATATCTCTATTTTTCAAATACACAATGAGGCGAAATTAAAAAAAAATTTATAAAATTTTGTAAGGTTGGGGCGAGACGTAAGTCTAGTTAAGTACACAAAAAATTAATATTCAGAACTTCGAACTGACACTTAAAATCTTGGCTTAGGGTTTTTTGCCATTAAAAAAAGTTTATCAGTTTTACCAAAAGGTTACATTTTTAGACAAAGTTGTGTATTACAAAACTTGAAAAATGTTGCAGTAGATATTTATTTTGAACCGAACCGAACCATTTTTTAGAGTGGTTTTTGGTTCGGTTTTGGAATTTGAAAATATAAACGGTTCGGTTCGCGGTTCGGTTTGAAGCCCGAAAAAAGCGGCGGTTCGGTTCAAAACCGGTTTGCAGCCCTGATATTTATAGAACATGAAAAAATTTGTTGAGTCTAGTGTGAGGCAGTTGCCCCACTCGCCTACCCCTGTATACACCCATGGTTGCAAGTCTTGTAATTTATTTTTAAATTGCTATTTAAACCAATACCCAAAGTCTTTTTTTCTCAATATAAAAATATAATAATAGGTTTCAGGATTTGGATAAAATAGGGCAACGAATTCGCTTTATTTAAGAATCCGATGCAATGCTAAGTTTAACAACAGCCAGAAGAAATACGTGGGGAGTTAGTCAAACCTTGAATTAATTTATTTTTACCTAAGGAAACGCATAGATTTCTGAAGAAATTCAAATGTTGATAATATATCTTTTAGTTCATGTTCGGTACAGATGTGAAAGTGCATTTTCTATTATGCAAATGATAAAATCTTAGCATCAAGATTTGGTGCTAATGAAAGTGTACTCAGATGAAATAGATACTGCTTAGTTATGTTAGTTACAAATGAATTATACTAATTTAAAAGTTTGATTATCTTGAAAGCGCCAAATCTTCGAGATGTAATTTTTTAAAAAGTTTTAGCACAATACCAGAAGAGGCCAAAAGGCCCAGGAACAAAAAGTCCCACTTTTAGTGTATTTACAACAGAGTGGCAACCACGGCAGAGCGTGACACACCAATACCACGACAAAATCAGACTGTGCCCATCTATGGCATGATTCAATAATTCAGTTTGTAGCAATCGTACAAAAACAACATTTACCGTTGGTATGAACTCATTAGTTGTGTTCATGTATTCTCCAGAAAAAAATATCCAGTAACTTGCCAACAACTATCCAAAAAAAAAGCACGAAAACGCTAACCTTGCTAGTAGTTACTAGTTTTATTAAATTTTAATTAAATAGTTATACTTTGGCAGATTTAACTTTTTAATACCAAAATGTATTCCTTTTCTTGTGTAAAATGATATAAATAAAGAAGCAGCATGTAAACAGTTGTTTTGCTTACCGGCAAGTAAAAATTTATCCAGTAAAAGTCCAGTAAAACTTTGCAAGTTTTTTGCGTACGAAAACGCCAAAACATGAAAACTTGTAACAATTGTTACTGGATTTTGCTGGAAAGTGGGTACAAAAACACAACTATTGTGTCAAAAACAGCTTCTTTATGTATTCATATTAGTATATAATATATATGTATACTCTGCATACCATGATTTAAGAGTATTCTGAATGACTTCAGAATTTTTACGTACAGAAATTTCTCTACGGGTTCTTGTCAACCGCTTCATGTTTTTCTTTAAAGATTCGTAAAAAATCGGAACAAACTTCCGATGCTCTTAAAGATTTCGGGAGCATTTTTTTCCGGGTATGTATTTACGTGTATGTATTCGGGATATGTAAACAAAGCAAAACAGACGATAATTTGACATAACCGTGCTCATAAGAAGAAGAATGGCTCCGAATGGTACATTCAACAGAAGCCAACCTCCCGACTTTAGCTGTTATGCCTTGCGACCACAGATATAAACGATCTGTGAATAATTTGCATACGAATCTCCGACAACTTTGTTGTAACAAAGAATTTATTTCGTTTCTTTTTTTTGTATTTAGATACAAAATATAAATTTTGATTTACATGCTAAAATTAATTACGAATTGATTGATATTGGTAGTTGCCTGATTTACCAAAATATAACAAGAATTAAAATACGTTTAGATACTTAAGAATAGATTGTTATGACTTCACGACCGCCTCCCCGGACCATTAGCACCTTTTCTAGACCCTCAGTTAACACTTCTAAAAATTCCATATCTGTAAAGACAAAAAGCTAAGTAAACCCGTTTGATGTTCACATCATGTGTAAATAAACAGCTTACAATTGCTTTCACGATCGATTTTAGATTCCCGCGGAGGCCCAGGTAAATTCATTATAACAAGTTGGGCATCTTGTGATTTATTTACAATAACTTCATTCAACTTCACTGCCGTGTGCATTCGACGAACATTGATTTCGTCACTGTAATGAAGTAAAATTAAGAATTAAAGGTTATCTTATGAAGCTAATTTTATTCAAAGACAGAATAAATATGCATATATATATACGTATATAACTGTTCAAATTGCATTTTTTTAATAATAACGTTGTTCAAGCTCAAATTTAATTTTTTTAATTTTTTATAAAATTATTGTTCATGCTATAACTAAAACCATATAAACAAACATAAGTTTCAAATTTTATACAGACTTTGGAAAAAGTCAACAAATTTTCATCAAAATTCCGACCTTTCTAATCTGAATTTTTTTAAATTATCGGGTATGCAGTTTTATAGCATAATAAAGTGCTGGAATACGCGTTTATTTTTAATGTGTTTTTGCTGCTGGTTTGTACTTAAATTTTATATGCTATAAAACACAAAAATGTTTCGGATTTTGTTGATTTTTTCTAAATTCTATATAAAAATTTAGACTTTCATTGAACACTACTTTTATAGAAAATAACAAAAATTTAACTTAACTGAAAAAAAACAAGCACAATAACCGCATGATAAAATCTAATTAGCAACGAAATAGTTGCTCTTGACTGCAGTTGGGTTCACAAATGAAAAAGTGGAATAAACAAAAAAGGCTTAGCCCAGTGGGTAAATCACTGGCTTTGAAAGCCGGAGTCGCTTGTTCAAATCCCAGTGATCTCGATGACGGGCACAGACATATGTAACTGTACATATACATGTGTTATTTGAAAATGTTGTTCACATGTACATCCTCATGAGCGTAGCCAGGTAGGTGGCTCGACGCCCCCCCTCCCCCTCCCCCCCTTAGCTTCCAAGTCTTTTCCTATATACGAGTATTTAAAAATATTTCACTGAAATGCTAACGTAATCATTTTGAGCGCCTGCCCCTAACTTTCATTCTGGCTACGCCCATGTACATCCATATTAAATTGCAAACTTCAACTGGAAATATACAATAAAACGAATGTACACGTGCAGTCGCTAATTCGAACGTACGGCTTTAAAGTTGTATTTGGATTTCCTCCGGAGATAGCTTTCTCAGGTTTTTCATCTTCACTTTGTCCCTTTTCTACAGAATTTAATGTCGATCCATTTTCTAATTTCGTGTCCAGCGTGTCGATTTCAGCTTCTTTTGCCCTAGCCTTTTCGTCACCATCGGCTTCCTGAAAAATGTGTATACATTTATAGTAGATTGACAAGGTTCACTAAAATTATTTAGCACACGATAACGCAGAACGAGAACTGAGCCCAAGGTGCGTAAAGTCCACAATGTTGTAAGAATTCACTTACATTTTCATGCTTTTCTTCTACATTGATTGTTGGATCTGCAAACCGAACTTTTGAAGAAGTCTTCGTAACATCATGATGGTGATCAACAATTGTTTGAACCTGCAAATCAGTTTGTCTTAAATATTCTTCAGTTCTTTTAAAATGTATTTTTCGCATTTGGCTATGCCAAATATTCTGCACCCCTCACGCCATATGTAAATTACATAATTATTGACAGAGCCGATATTACAAAAAGTTTATGTAATCATTAGCTTTAGTCAGAGCTGGGCGATAAGGATTACGTGTGTAATCGATTCCATTTAGGATTACGATTACTTTAATCGCAATTTCAAAAATTATTAAATTGGGATTGTGGTAATCTTTCATCGAATGCATCTTAGATTACGATTACAGTAATCGTTATTTCAACTTTTTTGAAATTACAATTACTATAATCGTAATCTAAGTTCGTTCGATGAATGATTAAAATAGTTTAAAATTAAAATTTTTCTTATTACAATTTTTTGAGTTATCTTAAACGAAGTAATTCTATAAATTTGCGAAAGATAAATGCGCATTTAACGATAATATTTATATATCTAAAAAGTAATCGTTCATCGAACGAACTTGGATTACGATTACAGTAATCGTAATTTCAACTTTTTACAAATTACGATTAGTGTAATCGTAATCTAACTTCTTTCGATGAAGGATTACTTTAATTGTAATCTTGTTTTTTAGCTTTTTGGGATTACTGCAATTCTAATCCTTAAGTAATCGTAATCCTTATCGCCCAG
The DNA here is from genome assembly GCA_029783565.1 of Rhagoletis cerasi. Classification (NCBI taxonomy): domain Eukaryota; kingdom Metazoa; phylum Arthropoda; class Insecta; order Diptera; family Tephritidae; genus Rhagoletis; species Rhagoletis cerasi. The sequence goes on along the minus strand of JAPVRG010187521.1, from coordinate 10,876 downwards.
CTCTGGCTTTAGTTGGGGTAATCGAAAGAGAAATTGTTTTAGCGTGATGGGGTTAAAATTTAAATTAAAGTAATGTACATAATACTCAGTAAGATGCCAAAACAAAGATGAAGTAATGATTACTTTTTAAAAGCGTGTCTGCAACAAATTTTTAACATAGATGTGACATATTTTCTTCAGTTATGCGTAATTGTATTAGCTATCGATATTAATAAAGGAAGATTCATTATATTCAATCGAAGAAGTATGGAAAAAATGTGGATTGAAAATAAATAGGAAATATGAATTGTCTTCGTTACTATTTTATCGCCAACATGTGGCGGCAATGCTTTACTATAGACTACAAGATGTTCTACTTGTTTCTATTTCATGTTGAAAATACTTGTATGGAGTAAGTCGCTAATAATTCGTTTCGGGTGTTTATGAAATCGCGGTTCTTTTGAAACTATAATAGTACACTCAAATTAGGGAAATCTGACGATTCTTTGCTTGGTGTCAATTCGTTGTCACTACTACGAGGCTTGTCGCAAATTTATATGTACAGACTATATATATAAATAATCGACTGCAAACATAATTTTTGTCTTCGATAAAGTTAAGCGGGCAATTATTTTGTAGAACGATGTAACCCGTTAACTTAACGGGTCGTATTTGTTTAAAAAAAAAAGTGGCCGTTAGAGCGAAAACCCCCTTCTGCATAATAGAGTTTAAAGTACAAAAATGAACTTTCGATCAAAAGTGGAACTTTGACTCTTTGTCAAAAACGTGGTGAGATGGAGCAAAACGAATTTTCGATTATACTACGTATAAATACTATTGTTATGGCAAAGTCTGGTTGAAGTTCTGAAACGACTGCTCCTCTGAGTTAGAAATGACCTGACTTCTCTAGATGGCGGCGATTCCAAACCTCCTGAGCGTATAGTATAAATATAACATTCCCAGCGACTTGCCATACAGTATTAAAAAAGAATCGATCACCATGCAAAAAATTGGCAGAGTATTTAAAAGCTACACATCTATATGTATACTCATATATTCGAAAGAACTATTATATTTGGATTTAAGAATGATGTATGAATGAAGGTGATGAGAAAAGTAACATATTAGATTCGAAATAATTTAATTTTTGCTCTTAGCCTTTACCAAAGGTAACTTATCATCCCCGGTGGTTTCCTTAAAATCCACTAGAGTCTGTACCTTTTTTCAAAAACAGACAATACGTGAAATGTATACAAATATTTTAGAAAGTTTTTAAGATAAGAAAGTTCAGCAAGTTTACATACATATGTACATCGGTTCAATTATTCAAAAATGACATGCTTACTATTTTAGAGTTTTCTTTCTTATTTAACCGAAGCTCTCTTAACATTTGGTTTCGCTGTTCCATCATCAATGTCCTCTCGTATGTATATGCGGATATATCGCTATTCATCTATTTATAAATGATAATTTGAAACGTAATTTCACGACTTAATTTTGTAAATTTACCATCTCCACCACTTCCACGTCCGCTTCAATTCGTAAATGGTACAGAAAAGTTTTCAAGTCTTTTTTCATCTGAATTGAATTGTCTTCCATTTGAGCCACAGTGAAAATTCTTAATTTGCAGTTTCTCCAAGTACGATGCTGTTTCAGTAGGAAGGGCAATAGCATCAGGAGACCTCCATCATGAACTATCCACCAAATGTCAATATTGCCACCGATCTATCAGAAGCAAATTATTACAATATTGGTTGTACGTTATGGTGCATCACCAAAAAAATTTGCGAATTTTCCATCGGATTTATACGATTTATTATATTTTAAGAATTCCGCCAAATGATTTCGGAAAAATATATAGATATATAGCATCAAAAATCTCATTATTTTGATTCCGTTGATAAAATTTTTCAACATATTTATGCAGGCTCTTCTATCATCTGACGTGATTTTTTGGAAAAAATATTTTTAAAAACTAATTTTATTTATAAAAAACTCAATTTTCGCGGAATTCTTAAAATATAATAAATTTTATAATTCCGATGGAAAATGTACCAGATTTTTTTTTTTTTTAATGGATAGTGATGCAGCCTATTTTACGTACATACATATATATCGTCGTTTAAAGTACAAAACTGCATACCAAGATTATGCAAAACCGCGTATGTGAAGTTACCCAAATTTTACAGGAGAGAGCAAAAACTCTCTCATTTCAAAACGTTTCTCTCTTCTTAAAAATAAACTTATTGCAGGCTAGTTTTATAAATCGATATGGATAAGGCTTGATGCTAGGAGCTTCCGGTGAGCAAATTTTATTTTTGGCACAAATGTCAGTTACGTGGTTTTGTACTTTGAACGAAGAAATGTATGTTCTTTTAGGTAAGAAGCAAATAACATTTTCAATTTATATAAAAAGCACTTCTTTAATTGTTTTAAAGATGCCAATAAATCTTGTTATTAAGGAAAAACACACTTTTTTAAAGTAAAATGTCATTTAGTAACTTTAACATTGACATCAACGATGTTTTGGGCAAAAAGGGGCAAATATAAAACGCTTGATATATTAGATCAACCCTCTCACAACAAGAATGGTTTCTTCCGAGAAGGTAAACATAAAAAGTTCCTTCAAGAAGAATATTTTATTTTGTGTGTTTTTTTTACACCCTGAAACAGGTTTGGAGGGCTTAAGTCTGAATTGACTGCACAATTGTGTGTTTTTGTTTACTTAATTTAAGATTTTTTTATTTTTCGCATATCACTTTAAAGCACATGCACATGTAGAAACCCCTCAAGAAATGAAGAGGAAATTTTCTTCTATCAAAATTTCTCAAATCAGCTTGCAGCACTCAAGCAGAAAAGTCCTTCAAGAAAATTTACAGCAACATCAAGACACTTTTTCAAGCAACCAAAATAATAAGGGTTCACATCTAAACGTGTAAATGCCTGGAAAACCATGTACTCGCAAGCTGCGTAAATTTAAGGCCTCGTAAACCATCTGTTAATTTTTGTATGGGAAGTCGTTTACACAAACAATGCCGTAAACTCAAGGAAAGTGTGAATTCGAAATAAAAACGTTGAAATCTAACTTACCATAAGATAATTTTTTTATAAAAATTAATAAATTTTCGATTTTTACTTGATATTGGTTTATTATGTTATGTGGCGCCTCCATGTAACACTGAGTGTAAACTGTTAAATTTACGTGTTTCATAAGTTTACACGTTTAAATGAGAAGCCCTGAAGGAGATGTTGGGAGCTCTACTGTATTGGTAGTCTATTTGACTGTATAGTACATACGTTAAGTGGTAATAATAGTACACAAATATTTATTAATAATAAAAACACTTACTTTGTGGTTAGATTCAGGGAAAAAGTTGATACCCTTTGGAACCAAAAGTGCCATATGGCAGGCAGCTACTGTTCGAACGGTTTGTATAAAAGTTTTCCAGCTTTGTTTGCCTTCTTGACGCCAACTATAGGGCCAACCAATTATAACAGTGTTTGGTTTCATACCACCGAGGCCTATGGTCTGGATTCTAAAAATATGTCGTCATATGAAAAGCTTCTTTATATTTTCACGGTCACAATAATATACCTACATACATATATTTGTACATATGTGCACATTGTATACATTTGTAGATTAACTTACACTGAACTTAATCCTTCGCCTATATCTCGAGATACCAATACATCACAGAAGCCTTTTACTTTCTCGTCGTCCATCAATTTTCTCAATGCTGCCTTAGCGTCAACGGCTCTGTTCGTAATTTTATGATGATCACCTTGAATAACGGATACGCATATTGTTAAACCCTTTCCGGCTTTAAGTTGAGTGGCAAATGAAAATATTTTTCTATATTTTGGCATGAAGTTGTCGTTAAACTTCGACAGGACTAATATTTGTGGACGCCAATTTTTGGTATGTGGGGGACCCTCTTCCAATCGTAAAAGTGAGTATCTAGCAGCTGTCAACGCCATTCCTCTGATTCCATCTCCCCACTCTTTTTCAGCCCTAGAGACACCGAACATTAAAATGTTTAGAAAGTGTCACAGATTGATACATACATATGCATACGTATATGTTCTTTTGATAGTAAAAAATAATTTCCCTTTTATATGAAACTTACCCACGATATTCGATATATTTGTAAATCACAATGGCCATTCCCATCGCAACTAAAGCAAAGTACCATGAAGTCATAAACATTATTGATATACACAAAGTTAATCCGACTAAGGACAATCCCCAATGATAGAACTTAAATCGTGGCCTCCAGTTGGGTGTTCTCAACAATGTCTGCACAGCGCACGCAAGATTCACGAATCCATAGCACATGAGGAAAAACATGGATAATAAAGGTGCCAACAGATCAACATTACCTAGCAGAAAAAATAGTTTTGGTACATTTTTTTTTTTTTGAAATTTTTTAAAAATTATGCAAAGTTGTCAATAAATCAATAAATAGCTCCTTAACTACTAATCGGGTTGGTATATGTTGTTGACATAGATATCAAATTTAAAAAGCTTCACTAATGTAAAAAGAAATTTATGAATATCCAACTACATCCAAAGAAAATTGTAATTAAGTGAGTGCACTTTTTTTCAAAACTAAAAAAACGGAATTTCTCAAAAACGTTTATACTTTTTTTTTTATTTTAACATCATATTTTTATTCAGCGGAAAATTGTACATAAGAAATGATGGTCAAATGCCGCAGGTCGGATTTCTTGTCGATTAGTGTTATTAAACGTGTGATATACGCACATACGAGTATGTACATATGTTATTTCCACCTTTTGACATCGTGGGCGCGCCTGGGCTTTTGCTTGTCGGGTCCTCGTGGTCGGATGTTGTGCGAGGTTGTGTGGCAACAAGTTCATACATATGTATGCACATCGCACTGGGGTGTTCTACAGAATTACGGTCCGGTAGTTACTCAATTCCGGCGGGGATTAATAATATGCGAAGCAGTTTTGCGGTAGGTGCTACTCCAATGATGTTCACTAGATATGTATGTAGTTGGCATGAAACATTGCAAACATCAATTAAGCCACCTCTAATGGTTTGCAAATTTCCCCTAGAACCTTCTATTATGGGCTTCTTCTGCATGCCTCTCATTTACCATGAAAGCAGCAGCAAACATATGTAAATAATTGAGACAACTAGTTTTTCATATTTATTTGTGAAATCAATTCTTAGAGTCTATCGGAAAAGTGTGTGGAAATTAGCAAATTTTTCGTTTTTTTCGAACTCATTCTCATATTCACTTTTTCTCGGATTCCTGAACCTGATTGTGTTTTTTTTTTTTTAATTTTAATTTCTAATGAAAAATGATTAATGTATGTATGTGACATACATATGTATCTAGATATACTACTTATATGTATACACAGTATTTACCATGGTTTACTATTACATACCCAATAGAATTCCGCACTGGCATATAACAATCGTTAGAAGTAGAGCTCTTGTAGGTTCGCCACGTTTCGAAGATACCGCAAATGGGGATAAAAAGGGAATAATTTCGTCTTTTGCTATGGCCTGCAGCAAGCGCGGTGCACCAGTCAAGCTTTGTAGCCCAGCACCGAGTGTCGATAAAAATGATCCGACTAGTATAACCCATTGGTTTGGCCATGCAATATTTGCAACAACTAGCTTTCCACCGATGGATTGTCCAAATCTTCAAATAAATGGTTTATCAATAAGTATATGTATGTATATTTTAGTTGGTAGACTTTTTTGCTACGCACTTGTCACGTAAAAGCAGATTATCGACCGTTCCCGCAAATAACAAAACAGTAGATAAATAGACGGTGCTCGTTGTTAAAATTGCACAAATAGTTCCGATAGGAATACTTTTTTGAGCGTCAGCTAAATCACCAGACCTATTAGATCCCGCCATTATTCCTATGTACATATATATGCAATTATAATTAGTTACAGAGTATTAATCTGCATATTTACATCAGGATTTTACCTGTTACGGACGGGAAGAATATTCCTATCAGCAATGTGAAAGACGTTGTAATATCAGCTACGACTTGATTATATGTAGATGGCGCCATATTTTCAATATCCACTGTATTTTTCCCATAAGCAATCAATTGGCCTTTCTATAAAATTATAAATTATTCATAATCTTGCTGGCATTGAAGAACGTGTTCGAAAAAACTTACTTCCAAAAACGATGGCAATATATTCTCATAAAATATTCCACTAGCGAGACCCTTGATACCCTTTACTTTTGTAACGTTATTATCTGATATGTAAAAAAATTAAGATAATAGAGTAAAAACAATGCTAAAAGTTTAACCCCCTTATTCATAAAAAGTAAAATAGGTTTAAAGAGCTCTATAAAGTGACATTTTCATACATTTTTCAATTTATAAACCTTCTTTAAAGCTATTTTATTTTTTATGAATAAGGGGGTAAGATTTTAACGCACTTTTGAAATACTCGTCGCACCCATTTTCATCACAAAACAAGTCCGACAAGAATGTATCACTTTTAGTACAATTATCAATGGGAATATCTTTGAGCAAACGCTTTCCTAGGACGCACATGCTGAAAAGAAAGGAGAAACCAATGCAATTTGATGATTCCTATTCAATTGAAGTTTATTGAAGTCTTACTAAAGTTTTTCACTCCCGTTAATATTGTCGAATATTCCAACGTAAACAGCAATTATAGAGAATATTACACACGCCAAGGCGACTGCGGCAAATTTGTTTACGAACTTCACACCCAAGAACACGATTAATCCTAGTAACACAAGTTTGGAGTTACTAACTGAATTTTCTTTTGAATACATAGTACTAAAATTGATCATATATTCACCCATAATCAACAGGAGCAGTGTGCCGTATACTCTAAAATTATTATACATTGCATCCGCATCTTTGGTAAAATCGCCAAATATTGAGGCCCATGGAGCCATGTATGTCTATGAAATTATATTAATTGGTGTTTTTTTTTTGAGATTAAAAAATCATTAGCCATAACAATAATGAGCCTTAATTACCAATACAATCTCCACAGCGCCCACAATGTACATAGCAGCTGCCAGGGTCGTTCCTGTATAAAACAACATTCCCACCGCTCCTCCAAATTCTGGTCCTAGCGATCTATTATAATAATAAATTCATAATGAATCAAGAATTACATACATATGTATGTATAGCTTTCGCACATTCACTTAACCCAAAAATAAGTACGACCCACACGCAAATTAAATGAACTTAAACACAAATCGAATTAAAATAAACAACGCAAAACCCGAAATTTTGTAGATATTGGTGTTGTTAAAAATGAAAATGCTTTGCGGCGGTATGATTATTCTTGGAACTTTTCGGTAAAACGAAAAAAAAATCCATTAGAACTTCATGTGAAATTTACCAAATATCGAACCTTGACTTCTTATTTCTAGAAAAATTTTGGATTACTTTAATTTGCGTTTGTGTTAAACGGATATGCGCTTGGGTTAAACAAATGTGCGAATTCTATACAAAACTTTAACAGGACCGTGCGAAAAACTAATATAAAGTACAGTACGTTACCATTTTCACTCTTAATCAAAGCTTCTATGCTTAATGTGCTTATGAAATCCAAACGGACATTCAAGTTATTGAAAGAGCGTCAGAGGACATGCCAAACTGGCAAGAGTCCGATTAGTAAATCCAAAAGAGGTAATCTTTGAATAAATGTACTGGTAAGCCAATCAAAAAGAAGACACGGCTAGCAGCGAATTTAAAGTAGAGACATTTGGAAAACTACGAACACTCTTGCATTTTTCTCAGAAATAACATTTTCTGTGTACCTTTATTGTTTAATACAAAATGACATTTAATGCTATTACGTTATCAGGGAACATTAAGCTAAAATCAATTGCTTGCTACCAAAGGCGTCTTTTATTTTCAAACTTAAAAAAGTCCAAAATATCAACAATATTATGTATGTATGGACATACATGTATATATTATCCCTCTCGGAAAGGGAAGCGTTCCCCCATGCATGCTGTACAGTTTCCAAAGAAGCATGGAAACATTCCCTTTCATTGGATTGTTCATTTCGTTTTTAACATACGATTACATCTGTGGAAAACTGTCCTCCTCACTGTCCATGGAATGAATGGGGAAACTAAGCTTGAATACATTTCAGCTTTGTACAAATTGCAAATATACATCTATATTACTGAAAATATATTAATGGAAGAGTTTCAATGAAGCAAATTTCAACATCTTCTTGGCTCCATCCTAATTGCATTTAATGATGACTGAATGAGAAGGGTAAATTAAAATTAAAAGTTGAAAGTTTTACATTCAATTTGACATTATAGTGCCAGTACAAATTTGTAAAAAAAAGTTCTTCGTTAAACTTCCTCAAGCTTTCCTTAAGAAGTGAAGTGGAAACAATATTTTCACATCGTTTTTAAAGTTTTCCACAATAAGCGAAATGGAAACAATGTCGATTCAAAACTGCTGCTTTGTTTTCATAAGCAGCACATTACTTCCAAATGGAAACTTTCCACATTTTCCTTGAGGGATGTATGTATATTGGTAGCATATTTAAGAAAAGTATATTTTAAAATACATATTTATAGATTACCTCGAAATCATAAAATAACTTCCTCCTGCGGGCACAACTCCGTTTGTTGCAATTGCTGACATCGAGATTGCTGTTAACATTGTCTGTTGGGCATTTTGGTTGGAAATTAAGATAATACATACACGTATTAAAAGATTTGGTTATAATATATGCATGTGTACATATGTATGTATGTATGAATAAGTATGTATTAAGTAATTTTTCATTAAAAGGAGGAAGTGTTTACACTCTGTAAAAAAATTGCGATGAGATGGAGCAAAATATTCTCTGGGTTTGACTACCAGCATAGTTTGGTTGAGGGCTTAAAATGGCTATTCCTTTGTCTGAAGACGGCAGCGATTCCACAACCCCCGGAGTCAAGTTTTACATTCCCTGCGACTAGCCTCGCAGTATTAAAAAAAAATTGACCAACATGCAGAAAATTGTCAGATTACTGATATTCGATCCTAATTCGATTGTACTAAAGGTAAGCATATCGTTTTGACATTTGTCGCTTTACGTTCTTTTTGGCTATGGTAGTCGGCTTACAAAGACACACATATGAGGCATTCCATCCAAAATCTGAAACCATTTGGCTTTTGCATCTCGGATGTTTTCATAATTTTTTGTGTTAATGTACCAATTTAGACGACTCCCTGATTGTATTTTTTTTTTGTCCAGCCGTTTTTGAGAAACACTTTTTTAAATGCCTATAACTTTGCGATAAATGTGTCGATTGGGACCTTTTTTTAATTTTTCTTTTTCAAAACATTTTGGAAAAGAAACGAATATTCAATTTTTTAATATAAAATGTGTATTTCCAAAAAACACGTACTGATCGATTTTCTTGAAAATGTTTTCTAAAAGACTGTCACCTTGAAACACGTTACGTACCAGGGATGGTAAAGTAGGTACGATTGGGGGTTTTCTTCACCCTCTTTACTGTACTCGACCATTTAGCCCCAATCGGCTGATTTTTTGCCCTATTTGGCAAAAGTCGAAATTACTGAAAAATTGTCAAAGCCCATTAATCTAAAAATTTTGGTTTAAAATATTAAGTAATAATATTTTCAAAGAGTATTTTATGCAATCTGGTAACACGTGCGTGACATTACTAGGGGTCTTTTCGATGTCTTGCAAGGCCCTAGCGTGGTGCACAGATTGTACGGTTTGCAAAGCTTTCCCATAGGAAAATCGGTTTTTACCGTAAAAAAATATTTTTTTTTTAAATTCATAACCTAAAATAAAATTATTGATTTTTTCACAACTGTTTCATTTTTACGCACTTTCAACAGCATTTTTTCCAAATTTTTCGCCTGAATTCCGCCCAAATTTAAATCTCCGAATCCCATCCCTTTTACGTACCTCCTTTTGAATGGTGATATCTTATCGTATGTGAAACATTTGAATTAGTTATATAAACGGGGTAAATAATGCCATTATTCTTATCCCTTCCCCCTAAAACATTGGCACAGCAAATGCAATACAGAAGCAATATCTTCATTTTTAATGAAAATTTACAGATAAAAGTACCCTAATACAAAGAAATCTTTATTGTTAGCATATAATACATATCTTTTCTTGTAATATTTAATTGTTTTATTTATGTTACATTATCCTTTTTTAATTCAAAAAAAAATCCTGAAAATAATACCCCTAAATATTACTTTAAAAATGCGAAAAAACCTTAAGGTATATTTTTATGAAGAGAATGAAAGTATGACATGTGACAAAAATTAAAAAAAAATTAGCTCAAATAAGATGTACATATGTATGTCAAATGAAAATCAATGTTTAAAAAATACCAACTACTGTTAAATTCTTTAAATTCTTAAATGAGCACTTACCACACAACAGCAAGTTAATACTATTAGAAATCCGCATACTGCGCCAGCGGTACCAACTACCCATGTAAGACGAATAAACAGGATTACACCAAATATATTCTGAATGCATGGCAGGAAAACTCCGATCAGTGTACCTTTAAAAAATAAAGTTATTGTCACAATATAAACTTAAATTGTATGTACATACATGTATGTATGTATGTGCATACAAATTTTTTGTGCGAGAGTGTTTTCCACACACTGAGAAGATCGATGTGAGTTTGGCATTAAATAGAGCTCAAACATACGGCTCTACCAAATCTCAAATGCTATTAGGTTTGTTCATGCAGAAATTATCCAGTAACTTGCCAGTAAATCTCCAGCAACTCAATTTCCGAGAATTCGCTCTCAATGAGAAAAATATCTAAAGAACATCGTGAACGCAAAACCAGTAAAATTGGCAAGTTTTACGAACAGCTGATTG
>JAPVRG010187458.1:0-12366 GCA_029783565.1 Rhagoletis cerasi | reverse complement strand
CGTTATATCCTTACAAAAGTGTATGAAGAAAACCCCGCACTTACCTTCGCCTTCGCAAAGCCATCGGGATTGCAACTGGGCAAAAGATGTATTTCCGTGTTGTTTAAAAGTCGTTGCACTTCCGGCACATTCGCGTAGTTCAGTGTCAAATATTCTGCCAGAAATAGCACCATTTGCCTACCGAGCGCCTCATCGCCGTGTATGTTTGCAGTCACCTTCACCATTGGCCGCAACATATCGCCGTTTTTGTCATCTTTGTTGCGCGCAGTTAATGCAAGCGCATACATTTCACGACCCATCACCGTTTTGCCAATGGAATATTTGGTGGCGAGTTGCGGATAAAGATCCTGTAGTTTTGCGAATAGTGCGCTTATTTCACCATTGCTTAGAAAATGAGGCGGAGGATGACTTATGAATGTTTCATCTTCTACAGGCGCTGCAGGTGGTGTTGAAGAGACCACAATAGCCTTTGCAGCTGCGTCTGCGTCTGCGTCTGCGCTGACGCCAGCAGCAGTAGTGTTTGCGTCGGCACTATGTGCGAATTGTATGCTGTCGCATATAATGACAAAGCCAATAAGTATGACGTAAACGCCTTGCGCAGGCGTAAGCGTTTTCACAGGCATTTTATTAAAAAAGTTAATTTAATTTAGTTGTAACTTTCGTTCACAGCAAGAAAGCGCTTGTTGGGGAATTATACACCTGAAAACATTCATATACACATACATATATCTATGTGCATACGTAAAATGCGATTTATAAGAAAGTTTCACACGCGTTTCACGACCTGTTTTTGGGACGAATTGCTTTCTAAAGCAATTTTTCACTTCTACGCTATTATTATAATCAATTGCTTACAAAATATATTTATTTTTTCAAAAAATAACACTTCAGAAATGCGCAGCGCTGCGCACTGAAGGCGACCACCACTCAAATCTACTTTGCTGACGTTGACTTATTTTTTCGCTGCTTCGCGATTTCTTTGTCTGCGCTGCGCGCGACTACAGATATTTTCACACAAACGCTCGTTTTCACAAACACTACTTTTCGAACTCAAATACTTTAAATTATTTTATTACACTTTTTCTTTTAAATGCGATGCGCAAAGCAATTTTACTCATATGTATTATTACAAAAATATTAACAAATAAAAGCAAGAATAAACTTCGAAAACCGAGACTATCGACAGCCAACCAATGCCAACGACACAAACAGAACAACTCAAACAGCAGCAGCACCGAGTAGCAAAAGCAGCAGCAGTCAAACACAAAAAAGTGGCACAGCACAGCTGGGAAAACAAAACCGAAAGCTAAAGGCCGTGTCAGAGAAAATATTGTCGCTTCGCGTGACATTTCTGGGAACACTTTTGCACTGATTTTTTACTCGTATAAATTGCTGTGAATCTACTTTTAAAAGTCTTAAAGTGGACCGATACAAAATTAAAAATTAAAGCAGCTGATTGTCAAAAATATCAAGAGTTGACCATCTTTTCACTTGACGCTTACTGCCGTACCTAAATTGGAGCGCTAGCGTTGCGTTTTCTAACGCCGAGTGCCAGCAAGCGCCATATCCAAATAAACGCGGCGTTAGTTTTGACGTTTTCTCATTTTTACTCGTTTTTATTCTCGTGTCCTCTTTCACTTCGGTCTTTCTTCCGCACCCAACTTCAACACGTAACGCCATGTCAAAAAAGAAAAATTCATTTGCTCGGCGTTAGCGCTGCGTTTTCTTTTGGGATGCTTCATACAAATTGTATGGACACGAGGATTTTTGACAGTTCCTTGGCGCGTCAAGTGGCAGTCAAGCTAAGCCATCTATGTGACATGTTTCATGCATTTTCGTACATTTCACTTTAGCTGTCAAAGCAAAGCTGTCAAGCAACGCGAAGCAAAATTTTTGTCTGATATGGCCTTAAGGGCCGTTTTCTCGACTGCCTGCTAAAAATTGACGGCCGGTCTGCTTTATCGGCTTTTTATCGATTGCCTGTTATAAGCATGTGAGCGACAAATTTGACAGGCAGTCAAAGCACCGGTTATCTTTAGCAGGCAGTCGAGAAAACGGCCCTAAATGACTCAGACATATATCCGAATACATGCAGTAACCCATATTCAGTGCCGTACTTTTTATATAAGGCAGCTCCTGCTTGTTAAGTCTTAATTTTTGTTTTTATCAAACGTAAGTAGCTAATTTTTTTAAGGACGGCGGAAAAATTGTGCAAATAGTGACCATCTGAAACAGGCTTAATGTCAGTGGTAAAAATTCATCGATGTATTTCTTTAATTCGATGCATGGAAATTTATACCGATATTTTTTGATACATGGGAGAACATACTTCGATTATTAGCAAAGTTGTACAAATTTTCAAGTTACTATAACCGAGCTAATTAAGTTTCTAATTAACCATTGATCCTCACCTGGCTGCACCATTTAATTTTTTTGGTCAAACACAATTTTTTTTTTGCACAATTGCAAAACTGAAATAGCGGTTCAATGCACTAGAGATGTCAGTTTCCAAAAAACATCGATATATCGATGCATCGATTTTTTCCCTACTTCCCTAGATGTCATTCGTCATTGCGAAAATTTCATCTACGTGAGAAAAGTTCATTATCGCTAGGGATGTCAGTGGCAAAAACACATCGATGTTTTTCCTCGAATCGATACATCGAAACTTACATCGATATTTGTTGATGCATCAAAGGGCGTACATCGATGCATCGATACGCATAGAATTTCCAAACAATTATACAAACTTTTATTTTGATGTATGTACATACTTATTATTATGGTGATCCATACAAGTGTTCACGTGTTGAATTTTTTTTAAAATATTCACGTTTTTCAAGTTACATTTTTTATTGTTTTTTATATAAATATTGTTCATGTTTTAACCAAAATCATGTAAAATAAAATTTAAAACTTTATATAAAAATTAGAAAAATTCAACAAATTTTCTTCAATATTTTGAACTTTTAATATGAGTCTCAAAAAAATTTTTCGAGTATGCAGTTTTATAGCACATAAATTACATAATTTTTTTTGCTGATTTGCACTTTGTTGTACTAAAAGTTTATGAGCTATAAAACTGCACACCGAAAAATGTTCTAAAGACTTATATTAAAAAGTTCAAAATATTGATGAAAACTTGTTGAATTTTTCTAAATTTTGTATAAAGTTTGAAACTTTGTTTTATATGGTTTTGGTTAATGCATGAACAATATTTTTATAAAAAATTTCGGAGCTATCTGGCTCTTTTTGAATTTCAGACAAAGCAATGTTTGGCGGTTCGATGTATTAGAGATGCCAGTTCACAGAAAACATCGATGCATCGATGTATCGATGCACCGAAAATTTATACATCGAGTGGAAAATTTTTGATACATCGAAGCAAAACATCGATATTTTCGATGCATCGATGTTTTTTCGACATTTTAAAGTGTGTTACACCAATGTTTTTGTCTCGATGAGGGGGTCTTCCTACGGAACAAAAAAAAACAAAAACAAAAAAAGTTGGTTATTTCCGTATGGTTTTCCGACTTAACAAATCGAAATACTTTTTTCGCAAAACATTAATGATTTTTGACGGTTTTTAATTTACTGTCATTAGGGAGGTACGTTAGGGTGGTAGCAACTGAGATCTGGTGGGTAAGTACCACAATGGAGCACATGAGGCCAATGAACATCCGTAGGAAAACCCCCCTCCTCGAGACAAAAACATTGGTGCATCACACTTTAAGATCGGACTATAAATGCCAAAGATATGAAGAAAAATGTAATTGGGCGACTACTAGGGTTGTCCGAAAAAAAATTTTTTATAATTTTTTTTAAATGCTTTTTAAAAACACTTCATATGAGGGGGTGTACGGCGAGCTTTTTTTATTTCGCCTGTAAGGCGATACGCTCTAATGTACATACTTTTACGAATAAAATTGAAAATCTTTAATAAAAAAATTTACCAAACGAATTAATAGTTGGATGCAGATAAAGGCCAAGTGGCGGAGCGAGTGCAATTGAGAACTATTAAATTTTTTCAATCGACAAAATTGTGAGTAGGAGATCCAAAAGCATTTAATTCTACTTCCAATCTTTTCCAAAGATGATGGGAAGATTGCTTAGCAGATTATCCTTTGATTTGCGCCTTCGCTAGATCGCTACGCTCCGTCATAAAATTTACCATAATTTCAAACTGCCGGGCCTACGTATTAGGCTGTTTTACTTTAACTGCCCTAGAAGCAATTTTTTATGCAAATAATGCATGTCTTCACATTTATATTTGTAAAAACTTAAATTTTTTTGGATTTCCGAGTGGTCAGTTGCTGTCGAATAGAATTTTCTAACTTTCGACCATTTTGGCATTTGCTTTCGAAGCAGAGAGTATCAAATTTTCGATAATCGAAAGGGGATAAATTAAATCCGAAGGGAACAGAATGGAACGCGAACATCGAAGGAATGTTACTCGAAAGGTTCTTTCAGAGTACCAATCGTTCGAAAGCGAATAAATTTCGATTCGAACTACGGAGTAAGGGCCCAGGTCTGATTGTGAAAGTTAGTTTTGGTAACGTATACGCCGTGGACATACATACATACATACATACATACATATATGGTCGATTCTATGGGAAATTAATTTATTGTAACGTTGCCAGTGCAGAACGCTGAAACCAAAATAAGTCAGCGTTTCTGTGCAGAAATTTGTTTAACAGTACATCTGGTCTTAAAATTATAGGAGTAAAAAATATACTGGTAACGTTACAAAAACTTCAATTTCCTATAGAATTGGTCATATGTTTTCCTTTAGGGTACAAGCTTGCTTTAAATTGCTAATAAATCGTGCGAATAGTTGAAAAAGAGTGTCGCGCAAATACAAAGAAACTTTAAATATCCGAAGATTGAGTATTTTTTAGCTGGGCGAACACAGATCAAAACTAATTCTTTGCTCCTCCGAAAAAGCTGTGGCAATTCCGAGGATATTAGTATAGTGTCAAGCGATGCCTTTATGAACACTAACATATACATACATATTTATGTATGTATGCTTTTCTAACGGGTAATTTAATGAGCTCTTTGGCGCGTTTTTTCGGAATATTTTACGTCTTCATGGATCCCTTTTTAATATTAAAATCGCCCAAAATAAAACTCTATTGGAAAAAAGTTATGTGTATGTGTGTATGAACATATGTATGTACAGTGTTCACGTGTTGATTTTAGTTTAATATTCACAATGCTTTTCAAGTTAAAATTTTTTTGTTATTTTTTTATAAAAATATTTTTCATGCTTTAACCAATACCACATAAATTTTAAGAACATTTTTGGGTATGCAGTTTTATAGCCCATAACATTTTAATCAAATAAAGTTTCAAGTGGCTAAAATTGGCGTTGGTTTTTCATAATTGGTTTTTTTTTTGCTGACGGATTTTGGCTTTTTTTTTTCATATAACACGAATTTCTTATGAAACAGAATGCGCAAGACCATTCGCAACAGCATACCAAAAAACCAACACCAGTTTTTATAAATTGCACTCTTAAGATATACATACATATAAAAAAAGACAGCAAAAGCCGTCAGCAAAAAAAATTATAAAAAAGTTGTCTCTTGAAACTTGCACTATAGTAGACAAAAGGTTTATGGGGTATAAAACTGCATACCCAAAAATGTTCTAAAGATTCGGATGAAAATTGTATGAGTTTTTCTAAATTCTGTATGAAGTTTGAAACTTTGATTTACGTGATTTTGGTTAAATAAAGCATGAACAATATTTTTATAAAAAAATAACAAAAAATGTTTAGATACTTGAAAAAAATTGTGAATATTAAAATAAAATATACACGCGAACACTTGTTTGAGTCACTGTATATTAATATATTATATATTTTTTTTTTGGTATGGTTGATTTGTGGATTGATATGACTGACTTGAGCTTTTACTTGATTGCATCACATATGCAAGATATATACTTTTTTAGCCTTTTTTTCATGTTGTAATATCTATCATTCGGTTCTCTAACTTTTTAACTTCCTCTCATAATAGATTATTTTGGGAAAGCATTAAAAAAATCTGCTTCAAATTGTTCTTTTCACTACTACGCACCTGATTGAAATCACAATATCCTTCGCCTCGTCATTAAAAGTAATTTATAGAAGACAAGGTTCTTTTGACAACTACACACCGGCACTCAAAATCCAAGACTAATTGAAAATTTGTTCAACTGAAATTTTGTGTCAACCCTTGAGCTTTTTTTGCCTTTACTTCAGTCATCCTTGCCTTCGGCGAAATGCATGATCTGCCAGTTGTACTGGATTTCCAATGCAATTTGCGTTCCCGCCAAATATTATTCGCTGATGTACACAACTTATGTAAGCCAGCATTTTTATACATATACATATATATATATATGTATATATGCATCTCTGTCCCCCTTATACAAACCAATGTATATACATACATATGCACATATTAGTGTTGGTATAAAGTTTTGTATAAAATTTCAAAGAATGCCAGCATAAAACTTCATGCGCTTCAAAAATTATGCTTAGTTGCAAAATTATGTGTTATCTAAGTATAATTCATATACCCTCCAAATGAAATGTTTAAATTTTTTTAAAATATACCAATATTCAAATCCCGTGGTTGGTAAATCGAAAATTGCTAAAATATGAAGCTCTGAAACTTTATTGACTGTTTGTCCATGCTTCTATCCTACTTTTTGGTGGTTACTTTATGTTATCACACAAAAGGAGACATCTGTAATTATGCGCCGCCCTAAAGCAAAAAAGAAAAAAATTAATTTTATGTAGAGTATACTTTATATTTTGACTTCAGCGCCACCTAGCAGGTCCATTTCTAGAAATCTATGACTTACTATGTTTCAACTACATATGCAAAATTTGAACCAAACCGGACCATAAATACGGCTTTTCAAAATATCTAGACCCTGGCGCCAACAAGCAACCAGCATATATGTATTACTAAAAGCAGTCAAATTGGCCCATAAACACGTTAGATACATGTATGACTTGTTTTTCGCGGTAGACCTTCCGGTGGAAACGCCCATATGGAAGAAACAAAAAAAGTGGTTAAAAATCAACGAGAATTCTTAAGCGCTTGCAACTCGACGTACTAAAATTTAATAGGCTATAAAACTGCATCTCAAACATTTTTCTGAAAATTCTTATTAAAAAGTTTGAACATTTTGGTGAGAAATTTTTTAATTTTTCTATTTTTTTAAGTTTGAAACATGGATTTATGTTTTTTGGTTACTTACGTTTGAAGTTTGAATTGCTGTATCTCTTACCATATGGTGATCCATGTGCAGTAATATAGTGTATAAAACCCTTCTTTTAATTTTTATTTACTAAATTAGGTAAATTTATTTATTTAACGAGCCTGTAAGGTTTTGGTTTAAATAAGCTTTATTTAAAATTTTCTTTGTACAGTTAGTATATAATGAACGATGCTCGCGAACACATTGCAATACGTATGCCCTCTGACTCATCTTTTGTTATAACGCCATGATAATCTTGCATTAATTTCAGTGCTCTTTCAGCAGTATCGTTCACTACTTTTAATTGTTTTCAATTCCCATTTATTTCGATCACATTTCAGAAAAGCTGAATCGATCTTCAATCTTGAAAATAAGGTCAAACTCTTACGAAAAATAAAAAAATCTATTGATTTGTCTGAAAAGTAAAATTTTAATTATTGTTTGAAATTTTATTTCAAAAATATAGCTGTACCGAACCTGCTAGTGTTTGATCGACTGTGAATTTGTTCTTAGTGCCACCTCTGCCTTCTTTTACAAATGCTTTTACCATATTTTTTCATGTACTTGCATACAATTTTTCATTAAAAAAAGCCAGGGCTGACGCCTCTTCAGAAAGATACCATAAATGCTTACTCAATTTCGTTACTGCTGCCTGTGATGAAACCGGATCTATGACTTCATACAATTTAACATTTTTTTTTTAATTTAGATCCTCTACAGCAGCTGCTGAGGCATTGGGACAAATAAACCATGCTTTCACATAAAAACGAATTATAAAAACGTAAACATCAGAGAGTGCAAGCTTTTTTTCTTCATCAAGCGTATACTGTGCTCGAAAGAAAAACATTTTTAGGCAATATATGGGTCGAGACTTCCATTTAAAAATTTTTTTCTGCATCTTTCTTTAAAAAAATCATGGTTAGTTCCAAGAACTCAAAATAAACAGCCCTCAGATGAGTTTTTTTCAACTCATTACAAACAGAATGGCAAATAGCGACTGCGACTGGTTGCAAGTTTTTTGACAACGTTCGTCTTTCATTCCACTAATTATATTTTCCTTAAATAAAGG
This sequence comes from Rhagoletis cerasi, assembly GCA_029783565.1. Classification (NCBI taxonomy): domain Eukaryota; kingdom Metazoa; phylum Arthropoda; class Insecta; order Diptera; family Tephritidae; genus Rhagoletis; species Rhagoletis cerasi. The sequence goes on along the minus strand of JAPVRG010187458.1, from coordinate 4,037 downwards.
TTCATCTGGACTTGATATTAATAATAATAATAATAATAATAATAATAGATTGGCGCTTACACATATGTTAGTGTTTGGGAGGGACCAACAGTTTTACGCCGACTCCGAACGGCGATTGTATTTTTATGAGAAGCTTTTTCATGGCAGAAGTACCCGCGGAGGTTTGCCATTGCCTGCCGAGGGGCGAACGCTGTTAAGAAAAAAACCTTTTTTCTAAATTTTTTTTGCGATGTTGCTTTGACCAGGGCTTGAACCCAGACCTGCGGAGTGGAAGCGCGCACTGCTTACCACTACACCACAGCGGCCACTTGACTTGGACTTGATATTAAGTATGGTAATTTAGCCTCAAAGACTGCTCTCAGAACTAGCTCGTAAATGTGGTGACGACAAGGCAGATATAATAAATCTCTGCCGAGCTTTTTTTCCAACAGGACACACGCATACTGTTCACTATGTAGATTATGCAAGCAAAATGTCTTGTGCACTCGCCTAGTTCCTAGGCATGAAGATCGACAACGCTAGTATTGAACTTAGTTGAAACATGAGCTTCTAATTGGAATTTAAAAACATTGCTTATTTTCACCAAACAAAAAATAATAAAACAAATACGTTTTGCAATGTATACATGAGTATCTTAAGGGCTAGTTAAATAAATTTACCAAATTTAGTGAATTAAAATTAAGAAAAGGGATTATATACACTATATTACTGCACATGGATCACCATATGGTAAGAGATGCAGCAATTCAAACTTCAAACGCAAGTCGGGTAGGGAATACGTGGTCCAAGAAGCGTAAGATTTTAGGGCAGCTCTTTTTGTACCTAGCCTCAGCTTTTTAGAGGGTGAGACTTGACATTTTTTCAAAATAAAAAATAAGGAACGCCCTATTAGACAGCATTTCGAGTGCTAACTTTGCAATGTGGTATGAGTTACAGCAATTCAAATTTCAAACGTATGTCGGGTAGGGTAAGCGTGGTGCAAGGGGCCTAAAATTTTAGGACAGTTTTTTTGATGTGAGACGTGAGATTTTTTGAAAATGAAAAATAAGGGACACCCTAGTACATATGTATGTACTCACATACAAAATATGTACTAATGAATGTAACTATATACACACATATGTGTGTACATATGTATATTCTCATACATAGTTATACCTAATTTAACGTAAAATCCAATAAAAACATATGTATATATATAACAATTCATGTGTGTCTTTATGTGTAATTTATGCCTGTACACCTATTACATTTTTAAAAAGACCTTTTTTTAAATCACTGAATGAATATTGTAAAATAAAACTGTGCGAATAGAATGTACAAGTAATTTTTTTTTCATACTATGCAGTAGATAAAATACATAAAATTGTGGCGTGTGAAAATGAAAAATTCCAGCGGAAACCTTAAGGTGCCACCGGATAAGGAGGCATAAAGCACGTACGAGACGAATCCGACACTCTGAGACTTTGCCAAGTAGAACTTACATACATATAAATATTTGTGCTAAGTAGTATTTCTCTGAATGACTAAAAAGTTAAACTGTTTTCATCACAGATGTACATATTTTTCTTCATCAAAGAAATAATGCCATCTTATTTAGAAAAACTCTCGTGTTTTTCGTTTTGATTGATAAGACATTCTCCAAGGTATAATATATTTTTCCCAGGATTGACGTCACGATTCCAACAAGTACGGCAATTTGGACAAAATTGGTACCTTTGTGGTGATTTGGACGGGAGCGTTTCATTACGCTGCATTACAAAATTTTGCGTAGCAAAATTCTGCATTATGTAAAAAAATTCTACTCGCACAAAATTCTACTTTTTCAAAATTCTGCTTTTGGAAATTATGTCTCACAAAATTCTACTTTTCGGACTTTCGTCTTTCAAAATTCTGCTTTTGTGGTAGAGAAAATATAAAAAAATTTACCATATTCGCATCTTTGGCTTAAACCGAAACCGAAAAGTATAAAAGTTCTTACAGCGTGTTCTTACAATTAAAAAAATATACTTTTATTTTCAATATATGTTAACAATATTTTGTATTATTACTATAAACAAGGCGCATCTATACAAGGTGGTGTCAATTGCATATAAGTAAAAATCCCGTGTATTTTGTTGTTGCTTTTTTGTACATCAGGATGTCAAAACGAAAGAAAATAGGAGATAATTTTCGCCATTTCGTTTTGCAGACATCCTTAAGTTACGCCATTTCGTCTTGGATGACATTCTCCTGTACTAGTGTAGAGACAAAAATATCCAATCAGCTGTTCAAATAACACCACCTTGTATAGATGCGCCTTGACTATAAATGACAATAAATATATACATGACAATTCTCCTAAAAAAAACTATTATTTTCAATACATGTAAACAATATTTTGTTTTAGTATAAATTACAATATTTTTTGCAATTCTCTTCAAAGAAGCTATGTGACTTAAGTCATTCCTCTTTTTAATAGTTCTTCTAAGCTGTTTGTTTTTTTATATACATACTTGTTTTTTCTTTCTTACTCTCTCCATTTTTCTTCTGGAAATTTGGGTTTTCGCACAAATAAGTTCTTTCTTTAAAAATACATCGATGTATTACTTTGATTCGATTCTTCTAAATGTACATCGATTTTTTTCGATGCATCGGAGAGCATACATCGATGCATCGATTGGAATGAGGCTTTTCAGATATTAAATATTTCACAACAAAATTTACGACAAAATAGAGCACAAAACAGAAATAATAATAGTAATTTCACCACTATAGTCCCATTTCCCATTATCGGGGTTTACACGTGGTGAAAAGCATGACCGCGTGAACGTACCAAAAGTTTTAATGCATGGTCGCATGTTTTTCGTTTTTGTCTACAAAAAATTATATTAACAAAATGACATGTCCTCTTTAACATTGTTTACATTATATTTTAAAACAGAATTTTGCAATTCAGTATTTTGAAAACCAGAATTTTGTTAAGCGGAATTTCGTGTTCCGAATTTTGTACTGGCAGAATTTCGATACCAACCCGATTTGGACGTCAGGTTGATGTTGAAACAATTGGAGTAAAGTTTTATAGTCCTGAACTCGTTAACCATTAGAATATCTTCTTTCCGTTCCAAATCGATACGCATTCGTTCCGGTAATGATTCCTCTGCGATATTGTTACCTTTTTGAGAAAAATTCCTGGCAACAAATCTGATGTATACTATAATGACGGAATTGTGATGTAATCCTGAGTAAATTAGCAATCTTGACAACAAACCTAATGTATACTATATGATTATTAGCTTCAAATACTAGAAGAAATGGCAGATGTCATTTTTTCTTTTATGAGAAAAATACGCACATCTGATAAAGCAGTTTAATTTCGAGAATTTTCAAAAATTTTGGGCTGATACATCGATAGGTTTAGGCATGATACAAAAAAGAAGGTAGTTTCAATAAACAACTTTTTGATTAAAAAGCAGATTTTTGACAATTGCTCAATTGTAAAAAATTCGAAGCGGCGTTACCCAATTTGAATTTTTTGGTACAGGGGATTTTGTATCATGAATTTGGGATTATATTTAAAATAATAATATTAACATTTTCCTTTTAAAAATAAATAATATCTTATCCTAAAATTGTTAAAATTTTATATTAAATTCGATAACCATTCCCCGAAAACCTCATTTTTTGATTAATGAAATTTAATGAAGATATTTTGGAGTCTCCTATATCGGACACGAAAATAACCACTAAATAACTTCATTTTCGTTATTTTTTATTTTTATTTTTTCGATCAAGAAAAATCGGTAAATTTTGATTTAATTTTTTTTCTGTCAAATTTAATTGTTATTTTGTGATTTTTATTTTTTCGACAATTTTTACCCGTTATGATGAACACAGTGTTTTTATGACCGTTTTAAGTATTTTATTATCCAAAAAATTAAATATAAATATAACGGTTATGGTGTCATCGAAAAAAATAAAAATCTCAAATAAACAGTAAAAAATTTATCGAAAAAATAAAAATCACAAAATAACGATTACATTTGATCGTTAAAATA
>JAPVRG010187457.1:0-10614 GCA_029783565.1 Rhagoletis cerasi | reverse complement strand
TTTATCACATCAATAATATAAAATTAAAAAAACTAGTTTGCAGCTGCCACCTAACAAAGCGGCGTTGTATTTAATGTAAGCGGCGTTAGTCTTTTCGATCAGCTGTTTAGGCTGAGCCAACAAGTTGAGTTCAGGTAGCGTAAAAATTTTGCGCTGGAAAAAATGGCGAATAGTTGCCAACTGTTGGGCTGAGCGGAACTACTCAACTGTGCGTTTCTAAGACAAACAGTCAACGGTTACCCAACAGCTACGACTTATGAACGCGCCCAAATACATAGCAAATCTATTATGTAAATTTTCAATTCAAATTACATTTAAGGACATTCCTAATATGCGATAGATATTCATACAAAAGTTGAGATACAATAAAATTTTTGCATATTGCATACAAATGCCTTTACAAGGCTGCTGAATTTTTACATTTCCTTCATTTCGCTGATGGAGTGATTCAGCTGCATTTTTATAGGTTTTTGTTCCTTTTCCATTTAAAATTCTATACTTTTTACAGTCATTTAGGTAGGCACTTTTGTATGAGGTCAGTCATATGATCTCCATACATAAATAAATATATCTTCCACTGATTTTATGAGTGTTTTTCTCGTATTTGCATCCATCACATTTTATTGTGGGAAAATTTTTTTTTCTTCAATCACATTTGGATTTATTTCATGATGATGTTTTTTCCAATCATTTTACTCATCTATGGTGTCTAATCATAATCTAGAGCGCTGGGCTCCTTCCATCCAATATCGGTGCCGCAAGGCTCTATTATATATTTTGGGGTAAATGGACTCATCTATGAGATAACTATTGGTTATGATTGAAGTATCAGGTAATAGTAGAAGAAACCCATTCAAGCTGAAAAGCTTAAGGGGTTAAGTAATTATGAAATGCTAATCAATTTGAGAACTAAAGAAAATGCTTATTGGATACGTACTAGCCGCCTTTGGTTCGCCTATTTTTAGCCATTCCAAGGAAATGCAGAGTAATGTTCCAAAGTGTAAATAAGCTTTATTTTTATTTATTTAGTTATATTTCAAAAGCATTTTTATATCTTAACGCACTTCACCCTGCAGTTAACTGTATCAGTCTAATGGAATCGACATAGATAAAGACAATTACTACATACATATAAAACTGTGTATGCCAGAATAACGCTGAGAAACCGATTAAGCCATGTCTGTCAATTTATCCGTTGGTACACACCTTTTCCTGGCGCATATATACCCTGCAGTGAAAAGTCAAACCATCCAATAAAAATACCAGTTCATGAAAGCGATGGCCTACCAGTTCGACGATTTCGAACAACTTTGAAATGCCAAAGCCAAAACTAAAACGCAAATAATTGCTTTTTTTACATGTGTCGGCTGTGGCGTCCCGTGAAGACTACTGCTTCTGGTTCTCAGATCGCAGGTTTGAGTCCGATTGGAGGTGGTAAGACTTTTCAAATTAAATCAATGTTAGTTAATGCGAATTATTTAATTTAAATATGTAAAATTATTTGAACCCCGGATCTATGGAATCGAGCAGTAGTGCTTTTCTCACTCAGCCATTGCGACTGTTGGAGCGACGCGATCAAAATGACATAGTTATTCCTTTCACGGGGGATGAATCGGCAGACTATCCGGTTAACTGGTATGATGCTACTAGTATTTCTACTGGTATTTCATAGGACATCGCCATGCTAAAAATACCAGTTACTAGCATGGAAAAAGGATGGAAGACGAACTAGTTGAGCTGAAAACGCCAACTGGTAGAATTCTAGTTCCCAACTAGTACTTTTCCCTGCAGGGTATGCATGTAACATCGTCACTTGAAACACACACATTTGAGTCCATAGCATTTGTACGATATATCGTACACTTTTCTTTGATGGGTGCTTATTTTTTTTTAACCAAAAAACTTTTATAAAAAAAAAATGAATAAAATAATTTTAAGCATTATTTTCCGCTAATATGACGTTGTAAGATGGTAAATAACAAAGTTTGCAACCAACTCCAATAGAGATGAATTTTTTAAACAAAGGGTCTGAGGAAATGGCAAATTTTTGATTAGTCTTTGCTTAGAAAGACAAAAGATTTTTGTTGCATTAGTAAACAATTGCATGGGCTCCAGAGATGTTCAAAAAAGATCATTTGGTTAATGATCTTTTTCTATCTTTTTTTTTTAATTTAGGTGTTAATCGTTTTTTTTCTTCTTTTAACCCGAAAACAGAAAATTCGGTTTTTACATTCCAGCAGTGTAACATAATTATCTTGTATATCTTCGAGATAAGATTAAAGTTTTTTTGGCGTACCAAAAATTTCAAAGTGACTTCTAAATTTTTTTGCCGATCTGGTAGCTAAGCAAAATCGATTGTGAAATCGGTTGTGAATATTGTCTTTGACTGTCAAGAACAAAAACTTTTATGAAAGAAAAAATAATTTACTCTCCATATATAACACATGTATGTGTGCATATATATATATATACAACACATATTAAATAGGAAAAGTAAACTTAATTCGATATCGATTCTTTTTTAGTTTTGGTGTTTTTTGGAGTATTGGTAAATTGGCTTTTTTTCGGTAAACCGAAAAGGTCAGGTTTTTAATCCAGTTTTTTTCAACGGTTTAAAAGCTGAATAAAAATCCGCGATTAATCAAAATTATCAAGCCTCATTCGAAAGCCCATGATACAAAGATGGAATTGAAAATACTTTTTTTCTGGAGAATTTACACTAAGCAGCGTCCTTTTTAAGCTATTCTGAACTCGATTTCTACGTTTAAATTTCAATTTTTGTTCTACTTTTGCGCTTACAAATATTTTGTAATGCTCTGCATAACTGCATCCTCCCCTCTCTCCTCTATCCCTCTCTTCGTTCGCTCACAATTTCTCTTCCTTCCTCATAAAACAACATTTACGCTACTTTTATTTCCTCATTGCACTCGAAAACTTCATTTGTTTAGTTGATATTTTGTTAAGTTTGCGCTTTCCTCTTTTCATTTGTTTATTTGTTTTTGATAAGTTTTCGAAAATTTTATGCGCTACCTTATTTCCATCCCCATTTCGTTTACTTTCAATAAGCGTAAAAGCGAAACAACAATAACAACATAACTGGAAATAACTTAGAAGTAGCAGGAATGGCTGCAGCAATGGTTGGAAATGGATTTTCAAAGCGGCTTCAGTGCAGTTGCAAAAAAGTTGTTTTGGTTTTTTTTTCAGCTTCAGTTGTTCATTGAAACTGTTGCCATTTGGCATTTACAATGGCTGAGCTGAACTCAGTTGCCTTCGCCGAATAGCGCCACAGCCTGCCAGTTATTTAGCAGCAATGCTGTTGATTTGCCTCACAAAAAGGTTGTAAATCAGTGTTGTAGAGTTGTAAAAGAGGCCAACTTGCTGCTGCAACTGGCTTTTGTCGAAGAAAAGTTGCTGATTTTCTATAGCGAATGTATTGTGCTACTTGTTGTTGTTGTTAGTTTTGTTGCTTTTCCTTGTTTTGTATCTTTCTTGCCTTTCGTTGTTGATTTGCTGGTGGCTTGTGTGTGTGTGTATTGTTGTTATTTGTGCTATTGTTAACACTATTTGTTGCTGCAGGTTTGTTTGATTGTTTATTCTGCTGCTTACAGTTAATTCCCGTTACATTTGTTCCGATTTAAAGTCACTTGAGAGCAAGTAAATAGTGGCAAGCGAGGTAATAAAAGAAAATACAAAATAAATTATTTATTGTAAATGAAACTTAAATAATTTTCAGGCTGCTTCCCCTCCCTTCTACCTCCTTGCTCATTTCACTGCGGAGCAGCCTCCTTAACCGGCGGCAATACAATGTTGTCGAATAGTAGATTGTACTAAAAACACCTACACACACGCATACACCCATGTTCTTCCTCATTCACGGTTTTGCTCACACCCACCTACATACAACCTAAAATTTCAAGTTTTGTACTGTCCTTGCCACTTGTGCGTTGATTTGCCATTTGTTGCACGTTCATTGTTCATTGTGTAGTAGTTGTTGTGTTTGTCTGCATCACCTGCAACTGAAAAGTCACCCAACAGACTATCTAAGGTTTTACACTTGAATGCACAAACTCAAGAGCTCCGGTTGTTAGCTACGAATTCCATCAAAAACGCCAAATTCAACTTTTGCAACATTTTATTTTGTTGTATGTAAGAAAACAATAAAAAATTAACTATTATACTTGAAAAGCAACATGAAGAACCACCAGAATTCTTTAAATATAATAATGTATTAATTTTTTATAGAGTGTGTTTGTGTAGAAAAAATTGCATATGTATGTGTGTATGTAAAGTTATTAAGCAACGAATGAGTGGATCGCCGCATATTAATAATAATAATAGATTGGCGCTTACACATATGTTAGTGTTTGGCCGAGCTTCTCCTCCGATTTGTGGCGTGCGTCTTGATGTTTTCACACAAAGGGGAGGGACCTACAGTTTTACGCCGACTCCGAACGGCGATCGTATTTTTGTGAGAAGCTTTTTCATGGCAGAAGTACCTTCGGAGGTTTGCCATTGCCTGCCGAGGGGTGACCGCGTTAAGAAAAAACCTTTTTCGGAGTGGAAGCGCGCACTGCTTACCACTACACCACAGCGGCCACTAAATGTAGTTTATTCTTAAAAAAAAAGAACTGCACTAACCAAGTTACAAACTTTTTTCTATATTAAAAATTTAGAGCTTTTTAATTCGATTTCTTCGAAAGATTTTGAGTATGCAGTTTTGTAGCCCATTCATTACTAGTATAGTAAAATTCAAATTCGGAGTAGCAAGGACTTAACGTTGATTATTAGAAATTTTGTTTGCTAACGGTGTTGTGCATTTCCTTCCATACAAATTTGTTCGACCATTTCTTTGTATGGAGGAAAATGGAGAGCGACACCTTCAACAAAAAAATTTAATTCTTTCTTCAATACTTAATGTAAGTTGTAAGTTCTGTTATGTATGTATGTAATTATTATTATCATGTTTTTTTAATAATTTTTTTTTTCATCATGTTTATTGTTTATCGCTTATCGTTTGAATAAAACAGCCTGTTTCAGGAGATACGAGAGTGTAGAAACGCGTAGGAAAGGCAATGGAAAAAACAAAACATTTCGTTGGCATTGCTTAGACTTTTCTATTCTCAATTTCTGTTTTCAACTAGCATTATAACAATATAACTAGCATTATATCATATTATAATTAGGCATTTCAATGAATAGAATTTGTTTTTTTATGAATTATAATTTTTTGGATTTCATGAAAGTGCATTATTCCAAATCATTTGATCCAAACTTTATGTTATTTCTTGAATAAAAGTATTGCTATAATGCTGGTTGAAAACAAAAATTGAGAATGGAAAAGTCTAAGCAATGCCAATATTTTTGGTTTGAATTTTTTTAATTTTTCGTATATTTGAAAGACGATTACTAATAAAATATCTGAAAATTAACTTCATTCAAGATTTTGTTCTTCTAAAATAAAGCTTCACATGTTTACAGAATAAAGATCATAACAATTGAGCTACTTTTGGCAACATGATAGCATTTCTCGTAAATAAAGCCTAAAATAACTGAAAAATTGGCACTTTGAATTCAAAAAATCATAACTCCTAAACAACAAATTTATGCTAGTACAGGCTGCTACATAATTTCGTTTATATATATATGACTATAAAAAAAATATGAAGGAAAAATGATGCAACTCGAAATTTTTTAGGTAAAAATTTTTTGATTTTTTTTTATAATGGCGATATAAAAAATTTTTTTAAATATATCATGTTTCACACTTATTACTTTTAGAGGAACCCTTTACCTACAAACAGAAAAAAAATTTCGAAGATCGGTAATTTTTTCGCAAAGTTATCGAATTTTCAAAAAAAATTAACATGCACCAATAGAGCAAAATCGAGTTTTCAGACAAATTTTCAAAAATTACCCACGACGAAAGAACTCAAAATCAAGCAAAAAGAAAAAATACGTGTCTCATGAATTTCGATGTAGAAACTATAAAAAAAATTTTTTGGAAAAAAACCTGATCCTAACTGCCTGGACGATTTGAGATGAAATGACCCGTAAGTATTTATACTACGTGTAACATACTATTCTTAATTTTCAGGCGCTGGTGTCAGCTCCATACCGTTTCGATATCATACATCTTGGTTGATCATTAAAACACAAATACTGTTATTATCCGGTGAAGACAAGGATTAATATCGAATTGCCCTCTCAAGGTTCAACGCCAAATGTCAACTATGACTCCATTAGTTAACAATAGAGGCAGTGAAATTATTGCAACTTGAACATACAACTCTTTTTTAGGTGGAAAGCACTGCAAAATCACCAAGAGGGCGCATATTAGTTAAATCTCGCAGAGACCATTCTATTGGATTTTTGCATTGCTTAAATAACTTCAATTTGCGCTGAAAGGCAGCAGCTGGAAGGAAGAACCGGTGATCTTTTTCACGGGTGGTTCGAAGAATTGCAGGGGGAGTAAGACATTAGTCTACTCTAACATTTGGCGGCTATTACCCCCTGGGGCTCACTCAGGGCCCTCTCAAAATTAGTCAGTGCAATCGACCAACCTCGATTTTGGTCTCGTCGGATTATTTCTTACTTCGGGATCGCGGCATCCGTCATCGAATGAAATTTAATTTGCAATTACATTTTGGAACTACGCCATTCGATAACGAGTCCGATTTGTCAATGTAAATTTGACTAGTGAGAATACGGCTGTGGTTTCATTTCATTTGAATCGAAATTAGTAACCATTCGATCACAAATGCCGTGATTCGGGCCCTAATTAACAGGTCACTGGGTTGTTGCAAGGAACTGCGTTATGGATAAATAGGCCAGGTAGGGTACCCTTGGGGTAGCCCCAGCGAGTAAGGGGATGATATAAGTACTATTGGCTAGGTTAGGTAAGAGAGGATAGGTAAAGAGTTTAGCCGGAAAGCGTACCAACCCATTATGATCCACCGAACAGCTATGGTTTTGACCGAACGTATGGTTTTGAGGCCCTTAGCAAACTGCGTGCTATTCGTTCATCGAGTAGTGGCCAGAGCGAGCGCGAAGCAATAATGTGTGTAGATTAGTGCACCGGGTGCTGTTAGCTGGCTAGCCGTCTTCTCTACTCGTTAAAAAAGGAATGACAGAGTCTGTATGCATTGAACCGATTCCCCTAATTCTATCTCTTTCTGGCGCACTCTTCTACTTTCTCATTTTCATGAATATCTCTGTGTCCAAAAACCCCTGAAAATTATCTTTCATTATTATAAGGAAGACCAAAAAGTTAAAAAGTTGATTGATTTTTCCGAAAGGGTGGCAAAATGGTTTACTTTGGAACGAATTTCCGTCATACATTGCCAAGTTTGGTTTGGAGGCAAACCGGTTTCGGCGTTGTGCCATCTTCAGTGTCATTTTGTAATCAAATGTTTTCCAGTCATTTATTAGTCCACCTCTATAACTAACAATGTCAGCTAAACACTTTGGCACAGATTTGGTGTAATTAAGATGCATTTCTGGGGTTATTGAACAGAGTAGACTGGCAAAAATTTCGTAAACTTTTTCCATCCCCAGAGATCCTCGATGGGGCTAACATCAGTTGAGCAGGCAAACCTGCTGAAAAAGTAATATTATTTTAATGTAACCAAGATTTTGTTGACCTACTCGTGCAAATTTTTGCATTATCCTACAGGATTATGAAGCTTTGTTGCAAATAATTGCGGAGGTAAGGTAGGAAAATCACAGAGCTTAGCCCATTCATTTTCAAATCACTGTACTGCAACAATTTTCCCTTTATTTTCAATCTAATTTCGCTACTAGGATTTAAAGCTAAAAAATTTTGCGTCATCATATTTTTTTGGCTCAGAGTTTCCCTTGCACTTCAGGCAGCCAGTTCGCTACCATTTTTTTTTTATTTTTGCTCCCTCGTCGCCTACCTATGCCACCTGTGCTGGAAAAGCAAAAAAGTTTTCTGAAGTACTACCGCATAATTTTTAGGAAATATATAATATCTTTTACCCCTCTTCCTTCACTTGCTGTTAAATTTGCTAGTCTTTATTATATTTCTGCACTCGCTTATTCAATTTGTTTGTTTTAGTTTTAGCCCTCCACTTTGGCCATCTGCTAGTCATCCACCAGCAGCGCATCCACTTTCGTCTATTTTCGCCTCAGAGAACGAGGGTGAGCTATGCATCCAACCGAATCGACGGGTCATTCATCCACTTAACCAACGCGAACCGCTCATGCAATGGAGCGCACCTGTCGTTCGTTCGGCGCGTCAACACGCCACCTCTCACCTTCCCAGCGTTTGACACAATATCGTCGTCTTGCAGCATCATATCCCCTCCTTGTCGCTTGCCACTCATTCAATAAACACTCACAAATAATTGTTAAAAGAAATAACAGCCAAACAGGATATACAGGATATAAGATTACAATTACACTTTAAGTTCGGCTGTGGAGCGCTAAGAGCGGCGCGGTAGCAAGGAGAAATCTATGAAACAACGCGCGAGTCATTCAAGTAGCTGGTCAACCAAAGCAGCTGTCCGAGAAGGCAATGCGACTACGAACGACTTCACGTGCTATGCTGCGAGGCATTCATTCGTGGTTCGCTTACTTCACTGTTTCTTATTTCCTTAGCAAGGAAGTGGCAACAAACCGAAATATCCTTGTTTCAAGAATATCGCCGGTGCTGCCGTTCGGTCTACGCCTTACTACCTTTTAAGACCGCCAAGCGTATCGAGTTGCAGAGGCTAGCAGCTTCTGTTGCTGTTGGTCAGGATTTTTTATTGTGCGAAAAGCCCTTCTTACCACACGCTGCTGCGCCCAACTACCACAGCGGTTGTCTGTGCCCGGAGGAAATGTGCCAACTTGAAGGCGCACTGAAGTAGGGACTAAGGAGTGGCTCCTTTTTTTAAGGAATACTAAATCAACTTGTAATGGAGCACATCAATGGCGGCTGGTAGTTCATTTTTCGCAACATTTTTCAACATTGCGCAATTGTTGCCATTCCATTCATTTTTTTTTACTGTGCAGCAGAGCGAGGAGCTAAACGAAGGATCGCCAACACTTCACTTACCTACTTCTGCTACTTTGCTTTTGCTGGTCATTGTTTTTGTTTTTGTCGTGTTGCTTTTTAATTTTTCTACATCTTATGCCAGCAAATATTGGCAGAGTGGAAAAAATAACTAAATAAATAAGTAAGGTAAGCATAGAAAGCAGAGCTTTGTTCAAACTTTAGTTGCATTTTTGTAATTCTTTTTCGCATTCAAAAAATTTTCGTTCACTTTATGCACCAGATATTTTTTTTCAATCTAGATTTCTGTGTACTTGCCATCTCCGTTCGTCAACGACATGGGCGGGTTGTCTGATTAGCGCTGAACAAGAAGCAGGTAGCACAGATTTCTGCAGGTGTGTTGCAGGGATCAAATTTCGAATGCACACAAAGAGAAAATTAAAAGAAAAATGAATGAGAAGAGGACAAATAGAATGAAGAAGTAGAGGAATGGCAAAAGTAATATCCAGCGCCACAGTTACGACTTAATGAGACACTAGTGGGTCGTTGAGCGTTGCGGCCAGACTTTGATTACAGGTAAAAGCAAGACTGCAAGAAGTGCAAGAACAACAAAAATACAGTCATTTTACACGCTTAAGTCTGCACTACATACATAATACATACTTCTTATAGATACATATACTATATATATACGATTCCGCGCAACCTCCCGAACACTCCTGCGTATTTCTGCTCGCAGATACCCGTATCAATGAAGATATATAAATGTATGTATTTATGTAACTAACAGCATTCTTTCGTAATGTTGCCTGTGGGAAAATTCGCAAAATTACATTGCAAAAAGTGGCTAACAGAATTCAATGACGAAAAGATTGAATTAAATTAAATTAAGTTGTACAGAGCAAAACTTTCGCATCCATTCGCAAGCGTACGTATTTGAAAGCAGGTAGCACTAGGAAGGTCACAGCTGCCAAATAAAGAAGTGAAGGCAGTTGAATAACTGTAAGGAGCAGCTTCTTCCGCTCGGCAAGCTGAATGGCAGCGAAAAAGTATCATTGGCCGATTGAACTCATGCAAATTGAAATTAATCTCATTAAATCTGACAATTGTGCTAAAGTTTTGCGCTTCTTATTGTGGCATAAAAGTATAAAAACAACGAATGATGCGTGGAGGAGGTTAACTGAATATTGGGATTTAAGTTTTCAGTGATTTTTGTGTTTACTGAAGAAATTCTACTTGTTGTTAATAGCTGAAATATTTGTAACTTTCGCGTTAAAAAAACTTTAAGGTAAAACTAAAATATTTCTAATGCTACGCACTTTCAGCATGCCTTCATAAGCTAATTTTAAATGTCTATTAAAATCCATTCTGTAGTATTGGCAAAATCTGATCCCTGAATACAAATACATATCGATGGTCCTCTGCAATAACGACACAATTCAAAATTCAAAAAATAAAAACCCTCACTACTGTTAAGTGTCTCATGTCTCTAATCCTTTTCTAATCCATGTCTGATCCTTACTAAAGTAAGAAGTAAGAATTACTAAAGCACGTAGTGAAGATTAGATATGGATCAGACAAGGATTAGAGACATGAGCCACTTAACAGTAGTAAGGGTT
>JAPVRG010187450.1:0-14242 GCA_029783565.1 Rhagoletis cerasi | reverse complement strand
TAGGTACACCGTATCTCGCAACCCAATTGTAGGTGAATACCTCTGCTACCGTTTTAGCTTTCTGGTTTGGAATCGGGTATACCTCCGGCCATTTGCTAAAGTAATCCATAACCACAACGACGTATTTGTTTCCCAGTGCGCTCATAGGAAATGGACCTGCTACATCCATGGCGATCCGCTCGAATGGTGCACCTGAGTTATACTGCTTCATCTGGCCATGGCTTCTGGATTTCGGTCCTTTAGCTGCAATACACTCCGCGCAGTTAGCAATCCACTCTGCGACCGATTGCCGACAACCAACCCAATAGAACCTCTGCTTGATCTTCTCCAGGGTCTTCGTGATTCCCTGGTGCCCTCCACTAGGACCATTGTGGAATTCCTTGAGTACATCTGGAATTCTTACCCTTGGAACTACTTTTAGGTTGCGGGAGCACTGGCCGTCTTCACTTTCCCATACCCTGTGCAAACAGCCAGATATCAACTTTAAGCTGTTCCTATGTGCCCAGTATGCCTTTGCGATTGGGCTTTCCGCTGCCATTTGCTCCTTAGTTGGCCGTCTGTCCATCTCCAGGTATATAAGGCGAGGTTGCACGGCACAGAGAGCTCATTCGTAAATCAGAAAGCAGAGAGTAAAGTTCGTTGTGAAGCAGTCAAGTTGCTGGAAGGCAAGTTATCAGTAAATTGGTACTAAGCAAGAATTGTAAAGTGTTTATTGTTCAATAAAGTTAGTCGTACTGTAAATTCGGCGTTTTAATTTAACAATCCAGTGATCGAACCCGAAGTATTTGGGAAATTATCAAGGATCAAAGGATAATCCCAACAATATTTAATTTTTGCGGGAGAGGTGGGCGAAAAATCCCTTCGGATCTATAACTGCCGTCACTGCTACGTATTTGGTGTGGCCACTAAAAAAACTCTCTCTCTCTATGGACTCTTCGCTACCATTGCCCTGGAAACGCTTTCGCATTGCTTCAGCGTAGAGGTCCAGAGGTCCTTTCGGATTCTTCTACTCTCCTGCGTCCAGGACCGCCAGTTGTCGCTCTGTATACATGCCCAGAGCCTGCTTTCTGGATTTCAGGATGCTTTCAACGTACGTTGCGATATCATTCCATTCTTTTTCGCCGCTAAGCATTGTTTCGGCAATATTGTCTGCGGAGATTGAACCAACTCGTCGTCTGAGATTATCTCTTTCTGTTTTCCACCTTCGACAGTTGAAAAAAGTGTGCTCTGCATCATCTATTACGGCATCGTCTAAGCAGTTTGGTGTCTCTGTTTTGCCCTTTCGGTGCAGATACTTTCGGAAATAGCCATGTCCGGTTAGCAGTTGGGTAATGTCTACTACATTTATCTCCCGCAGAGTCTTGAAGACCACTTTTCTATGTTGAGGATCAACCTCTATCTGCCTCGTTTTTGTTCTCTCCAACGTTGTTGCCATTTGGTTTGTATATGCACATCTTTAATTTATTTTTATTTATTTATTATAATCAAACACACAACCATAAGTTATTTTACAGTGCTTGAGCTTAATTCTAAAAGCTTAAAAATAACATTAAAAATAGTGGTTCGTTAGGGGAGAAGATTTGACAGAGGGAAACAGTATGCTGTAAAAATAAGTAGGTGGAGGAGAAGAACCCAGAAGTATTCGAGAAACATATACTATGTGTACGTGCATATTAGCAACTTAGTGGGCAAAATAATGTAAGAGTTCAGTTTTAAAACGCAATGTACTTCGGATGGTTTTGATCTTTTGTGGCAGAGCGTTCCAAAGACGAACAGCAAAAACAAAGAACTGACGTTCAGATACAAGGCAACTGTATTTAATACTATGCAGGTTAAGTGATCGGGCCGATCTAGTGAATTGAATACGTTCGACAAGGTATCTGGGCTCCTGAGAGTTAATGACCTTGTGAAGCAGCATTAGGCATTTTACTTTTAACAAATCATCGATATTATATTTACTATAGAATGACATTTTTTAAAATCCGTGCATTAGCTTTGGTAGGTATTTGGATTTAAAAATGCTCAGTTTAATCTTTGAAAATAAAGTAGATTTTTATCGATTCCTATGCATATATATATACATATATATATATTTTTTTTTTTTGAGAATTGTAGGTATTCTGCATTTTTTCCAATTGCTAAACCGTTTTTAGTGGTTCCCCGACTACTTATATATATAATTTTTAAATTTTATTTACATATGTACATAATTTATAAACTATGTTTACTATTCATTTAAATTTTAAGATAAGTACGCTTCATCCTTTGGTACTGGCAGTCAATATGCTTATTATCATGAAGAGGATGAAACTACCTTCCATTTGGTGGATACCGCACGCGTGCAGAAGCCGCCACATCAACGTGGACGTTTCCGTTCGAACATGCGTAACAACAGGTGTGTTTACAAAACTTACCCTTATTAAAACTCGTGTGTATATCTATATATCCTTTAATGAAACCAGGTCAGCGCGCGGTCGCAATCAACGCGGTGGAATGAATTCCGGCATGACCACTTTGGGTGGTAAAAATGTCAAGGCCCGCGATCCACGTCGTGGTATGGGCAAGAAGTTTGGATCACGTGGTGTACCACCTAAAATTCGTGAGTCGTCGGTTGCTGTACGCTCAGATTGGACATCAATTGAGGAAATGGACTTCCCGCGTTTGACGAAGCTGTCTTTGCCTAACATCAAAGAGGGTGAGGATATAATCACCTGCGGTACACTCGAGTACTATGACAAGACCTACGATCGTATCAATGTTAAAAATGAAAAGCCGTTGCAGAAAATCGATCGCATTGTTCACACTGTCACCACCACCGATGATCCTGTAATCCGTCGTTTATCCAAAACTGTCGGCAATGTGTTTGCTACTGATGCCATTTTGGCTACCATCATGTGTTCAACACGTTCAAATTACTCCTGGGACATTGTAATTGAGAAATTTGGTAAGTTTTATATAGCTAACCAAAATATAAATGTACTTGTATGTTTTATGTTTGTATTTTAGGTGATAAGGTCTTCATGGACAAACGCGACAATACTGAATTCGATTTGTTGACGGTCAATGAGACATCAGTGGAGCCACCAACTGACGATGATAGCTCACCCAATTCACCACGTAATTTGGCAATTGAAGCTACATTCATAAACCACAATTTCAGCCAGCAAGTACTGAAAACCGGCGACAAGGAACCCAAGTATAAGTTCCAGGAGCCAAACCCATTCATTACGGAAGATGAAGATGTCGAAGTTGCCAGTGTTGGTTATCGTTATAAGAAATGGAATCTGGGTAGCGATATTGTAAGTACAGATAGATTAAAAAAAAAAAAAAACTAAATGTAACTTATGTAAAATTAATCACGACAGGTTTTAGTGGCTCGTTGTGAACACGACGGCGTGCTGCAATCACCAAATGGCGAACCCCAGTTCTTATCGATTAAGGCGCTAAATGAATGGGATTCGAAATTAGCGAATGGTGTTGAATGGCGACAGAAATTAGATACCCAACGTGGTGCTGTGTTGGCGAACGAGTTGCGCAACAATGCCTGCAAACTGGCCAAATGGACTGTACAAGCTGCGCTTGCCGGTTCCGATCAGTTGAAACTAGGTTATGTTTCACGTATCAACCCACGCGACCCCTCGCGACATGTTATACTTGGTACGCAGCAATTCAAACCACATGAGTTCGCAACTCAAATTAATTTAAGTATGGATAACGCTTGGGGAGTGTTGCGTTGCATCATCGATATTGTGATGAAACAAAAGGATGGCAAATATCTGATTATGAAGGATCCCAACAAGCCAATGATTCGCTTATACGATATTCCAGACAATACATTCGATAGCGATGATTCCGATGACGGTGAGGGAGATGATGGCGAAGCTTTTCAACCAGTTTATACATATGGAAACAATAAGAGAATTTAAATTAAAAGCACAACAAAAGTAAATTACGTGTATGTGTATGTAGTGGATGTGTGCGATTCAATTGTTAGTACCTTGATAAGAGAAAAGCCAGCATCTAGATTGCAACATACGCATTTTTTATATAAAATTATAATATTCAAACTGTCTTGTTAACCGTAGTTATTTATAACAGTTAAAGAGAGAACTTGTACATAACAATCTTGCGTAACTCAAATATCACAGATTCAAAATACAACAAAGTTATACTAACCAACTATTATTACACCTATGCCGCAAAGAATAAGAAATAATCGCCTATCTTTAGTATTGGTAAATATTTGGAATAAAACAAATGAACAACGCAGAAGATGGGCGTCGAAAAAATGTAAATTCTTTTATTTTAAAAATATATTTCAGCATCGCCAAATGCGGGTATACTTAATAATTTGGCAGTTCCCATCTTTAGTACAAAAAGTCGATGGACTTGTAGTTCAGCATTTGTTTTCTAACTGTCGTTTAATAAAATGTGTGCAATCGAACACATGCGGTTTATGTGCACATTTTTATCTTTACTTAATTTATAATTTGCATTATCACTTAAGCTGGCAGACATACATATATACGTATACTACCTATATACAAGCCTAAGTTAATATAAAGACATTTTTTAAGCAGGTAACGACAGGTAAGAAAGCCAACAGTATTGGAAATTAGGAAAAGCTATATCCAATCCCCTTTTCTGTATAGTTGCAATATTTAGATGTTTGAGCATCTGTTTGAATAGTGGGTTGTCTACGTATGTGCTCAGCGGTATGAGATGATTGATCAGCTGTAGGATTTTGTATTACTTTAATATCCCTTGTGGTTTAAAAATTTTATATTTCTCCTGAATTTGAGTGGGTGTGTGAGTGAATTTTCCTCAATTCAGCGAACTAATTAAAAGTCTATAATTGTATGTATCTGCTACAATACATACCTATGAACATACATAAGTAATTGCTCAACATCACATCAACCTATGGATTTTTTCGTTGATCAAGGGGCCGCTATGAGTTCAGCTGCACACTTGTATTCAATAAGATTTACTCTCGCATTCACATTTCTTATCGCTGATGCGTCAGTTGCTCTAACGACGATCGTTTTGACGACGTGCTTTACTGCCACACTACACAAGAAAGCAATGATAATTGCAGTTGGGGGTTTCTCTTAATTTCCAAAAAAAAAAAAAAACACCGAGGTGTTGAGCTGCATTCAAATTCAAATCATCGGTTGCGTTTAGTGTGGCGAGTGAGGTGCGTTGAGTGTGGACGTGTTTGGAGGGTCGCAACCCATTAAATATCATTCGATTATTCTGAGTAAATATGATGAATGGAAGTACCTTTGCTTTTAGTAAAATGTTTAAATTGGTTTTGGCACACGCAATAGTTGCGTTACTGCTGTTTTTGTACGCTGCTACTGGTGTAGGTAAGTTATTCGCAAAATCAATTAGTCAACGCATTACTTTGCCCACCTTAATTTACTCATAACAAGCAATCCACCTTTTTATAACAGCCGGTGTTAGCTATGGCCGTTGTGAGTCACAATTCAACAGCAAAGGTATCTGCGTGCAACTGGCCGATTGTCAATATATTATGGACATTCTTTCGGGAGATTTGAATGAGGAAGTAGAGGAAACACTGCGGAAGAGTCAATGTGGGTATGATAACACATTCGCAGAGAAAACGCACAGAATAGTGGTGAGTACGAAGTTATGTAAATAGATGATGTGGAAGGGTTTGTAATTTAGTTTTAAACTAAAAGATTCATTAAAAATTTTTGTGTATACGTATATTATAGTGTCTCGCCTTACGAAATAAAAAAAGTTCGCCGTATACCCTCTCGTATGAAGTATTTTTGAAAAGCATTTAAAACAATATTACAATTTTTTTTTGGACAACCCTACTAGTCGCCCAATTAAATTTTTCATGTTTTCGGCATTTATAGTCGGATTTTAAAGTGTGATACACCAACATTTTTGTTTCGAGGAGGGCTTTTTTCCTACGGAATTTCAGTGACCTCATGTGCTCCCTTGTGGTACTTACCCACCAGATCTCAGTTGCTACCAACCTTAAGTACTGTCCTAATGACAGTAAATTAAAGACCGCATGCGATAAGTTAAGTAGGACCCGAAATAAAACACATTTTATTTTTAGTTGGAAACCCATACGGGAAAAACCAACTTTTTTTTGTTTTTTTTTTATGGATCACCTGAGGTTAATGCATAGGAAAAACACCCTCCTCGAGACAAAAAAATTGGTGTATCACACTTAAAAATCCGACTATAAGTGCCGAAGATATGAAGAAAAATTGAATTGTGCGACTACTAGGGTTGTCCAAAAAAAATTATTTAATTTTTTTAAAAGCTTTTCAAAAACACTTCATATGAGGGGGTGTACAGCAAACTAACGTGTATGTATATGTACATTTCGATAGTCCTCTGCAATACCGACACAATTCAACAAATAAAAACCCTTACTACTGTTAAGAGTCTATGCCTGTAATCCTGTCTAAACATGTCCAATCCTAACTACTTACTTTAATACCGACACAATTCAACAAATAAAAACCCTTACTACTGTTAAGAGTCTATGCCTGTAATCCTGTCTAAACATGTCCAATCCTAACTACTTACTTTAATAAGGATTATACAAGGATTAGAGATATAAGCCACTTAACGGTAGTAAGGGTTTTTGTTTTTTATTTTTTGAATTGTGTCGTTATTGCAGAAGACCTTCAATATGTACACAAAACCCCCATCCTGTACTTCAAAAAAGTATCATAACTGAAAACTGTTTTTTGTGGAGCGAACACACACAAGCACTTGTGTTTAAAGCATTTCGCTCGTGCTTAAGGGGATATGAATGTTTTATGCAATTCTCAAATATCTCCTCGCTGCACTTATTGAACCAATAAGTCGCTGGCATTCCCAATCATGTTCCACGCGAAGCCCAAATGCTCCCAGTCAAGGAGCATAACACAATGCTCTGCAAGCAGTTTCTTGTAGGGTGTCATCGACGTGTACACCCGAACAGACACTTGCCTGATGTGGAGCCCTCACCAAGGCATGTCAGCAGACATCTATACGAACTGACGGACCAAGCCCAGAGGTTCATAAAACAACCTCTGGATCCAACGACATATCGACAGGCCATAAGCGGCATTCCCAGGCAGTCGGTCCTAAGTTATACGAAGTCCAGGCCTGTGGATGCCGTTTTGGGAACTCAACCATCGCGGACGAGGACGAGACTGAACTTTGTCTGCCACGGGAGACACGCTCTACGTTGACACAACTGCGCTCCGGATAATGCTGAATGGTACAGAAATGCCAAAAAGGTCAAGCATCTTCCAAGAGCGTTCGTCATCTTAGTTAACAGTCTGATCGCGCCTTAATTGCTCTTTTTCCAATGAAATAAACACCCTACTGGTTCTTGAGTGCATAGAAATACTAAAGGTCTTAGCCACAACCAATCATGGCTATCACTGAATCTTTAGTAGTCCGATTTTCGTGAAATCTACGAACATGCAATCACTGATTCCAAATCGCTACAAACGTTTACCTCCAGACCCGCACGCTTTTCTCCCAAAGGTAGAACAGACCTTGCGGTTATTGAGAGCGACGATGTCGGTCAATAATTGTTCGCTTTTATAGAAAATTTTTCCTAAACGTTGTTTACCCCGGGCCAGGAGTCGTTAGGGACCCGCATTTTTCTGAAATTTAGTTGGAAGACAACATTTTTCTTTGATTAGTTGATAAATTTGATTAAGAAAATGTATTAAACAAATTTTTTTGTGATGGTGGGGGCCCGGCACTTGTGTTTGCCCCGGGCCAGGATTTTCTCTTGGCGGCCCTGTGCCCCATCGCATATGACGGGGTCGTTATTCTTGTGGATTGGTAAGAACACACTTAAATTGTAGTCGGCAGGCATGCGTTCGTTTGAAAATATCCTGTACAAGAGATTTATCTCATTCGTTGGTTTCAGTGCTGTTACTATTCAGCACGATGGAGAAGTGTTCCCTCCACAACTTAAACGCTCTCCGGACATTGGTTACTAGGTCTTACAGGAAATCGCCCTAGTTTTAAAACTTTCCGCAGGTTTCTAATAAAATTTTCGGGCGTTCTTCCTATCGCTTAGCATTTCATGCCTTCGCACTCACATATTTCGGCGCCTTTATCCTTATTACGGCAAATTCGCCTCGCTTTCCTTTTCGTGGTACGAGATGTTCTTTCTGGCTCGATGAAATCAGACTATTGTGGTTCCTTTGCTCGTATATGTCGGTTTGTTAAAGAGTGGTCCTTGGAGCCTCAGTCAGTTACCGGAAGGTTCGTCGTGGAAGCTAAATTTTTCGACCGTCAAGCACTATTTAGATACAGTGACGGGGCAGGGCTCGTACGTATGTTCCAAGTGCTCTTATAAGAGATATTTGGACGCCTCGTCCTTCTCTTCCATAGAAGCATTGGCGCAAATGAGCGAGATGTTGAAGGACCTCGATTTGGTGCAGATTGTGGCAGGGTACTCGCGCATAGGGGTGAACGACAGTACTTGGAGACCAAGTCCCTCTCACACCAAATTCAAAACCGAGTTTGCGCCCCTTTATATGGCAGCTGTAGTAGTCGATGCCTATTTCTTGCCTTTCATCATTCTGCGCCTTTTTTGGATGTCGGTGATGCCAGCCTTGGTCTTCTTTATAACATAAATCATCTGTTCAGAGGCGCCTTTCCCATAAGGGGTCCGGACATTCTAGGTGCATGTCATAAAATCATAGTCCTTTACAAGTTTGCGGTGAACCAGATCAAATGAAGGGGGTATCATCTGAGGATTTCTTAGCCTTTTCATTGGCGTTTTTACCTGGCGGGTCCCAAACAGATAGCACAAGCTACACTACATTTATAGGGCGAGCCGCTTTCTTCGAGACAGACATTCGGTTGCAGTCGCTCAATATGGTGAACAGACGCTGAAGACTTAAGGGAACCCTTAAACGTACGTCAGAGAGGCTCCACTAAAGCTCCCTCTATCTCTGCCATCACCCAAGGCTCCATATTGATTGGTTACCGCATCTCGCACATGAGTTTCTCACGTTGCCCAGGGTTCCGCGAACGCAGACACGAGTAGGAATTGGCTATAGTCGAGCAACTGTAACTGCATACTCAGAAGCTCCATTAGCTCATGATAGAAATACAATCGGAGGTTGCAGAGGGACGACTTCTATTAAAGAAAAACTTTTTCTATTTTTAGATATTGCTCGCAACAGGGATCGCACTTCGAAGCGATGGCCCCTGTTCACTTTATCTCAACTGGTCGATAGCCATCAATGTATCTTATCTTAAACGTCGTGCAATTAACTTTGTATCAACTCAGCCAAGCACGATTGCTTCTTATCTTATTTCAGCACTGTCAGACAAACTATCCTAATTCAATCGTGCCTATTTACTTTGTGTTATATTAAGCTGTTATGTGATGGAGTTCCTTATTGTAGCTTCTTCATTTTATGCATGTATAGGTCTGTTGCCCTGAAAAATCCTTGCAAAAGTCACCCACAAATACTAGAACCCATATGCAGTTGGCTAACGTGCAGCCTGGCAATGTGCTCCCCTCCGCTGGCGAATGTGGGACCTCACTTTCTGAGTTCATATATGGCGGTAATAAGACACGTATCTTGGACTACCCCTGGATGGCTTTACTTCGTTATAAAACACGTGAGTAGCTGCACGTAATAATATTTTATAACCGAGCTTTTAATATTTTATTAAAACCTTTTCCACCTTCCCACTACAGGCGGCAATCAGCTCGAGTTTCTCTGTGGCGGTAGCCTTATAAATTCCCGCTATGTGCTCACTGCGGCGCATTGTCTCAATCAGACGGATGAGCGAACATTACACAGCGTCCGCTTGGGTGAATGGGATCTAAGAACCAATCCCGATTGCGAAATAGATGTACGTGGCAAGGAGTCATGTGCACCGCCATTTATGGAATTGGATATAGAACGAGCCATATCACATCCCAAATATGTGAGCAGTTCAAACGAACAATTCTATGATGTAGCTATACTGCGTCTGGAAGAGGGTGTGCCCTACAGTGACTTCATACGTCCGATCTGTTTGCCCGTGGCTCAAGATTTGTGTGACAGCATGTTCGTAAACTCTACTATGGAAGTGGCTGGCTGGGGTGCAACCGATAAACCCAAAGCAATCTCGTCGCCACTAAAAATGGGAATTTCTGTGAAGGTGTGGGAAACGAAAGATTGTGGCAATATATATAAATCTTTAAATCGTCACATTGACGGCACGCATCACTTGTGCGCTGGTGGTGTTAGTGGGATTGATGCGTGTCGTGGAGACTCCGGAGGTCCATTGATGCTACCTGAGGTGCTGAATAATCGTATTGTATATTTTGTAACGGGAATCATATCGTTTGGTCCCAGGCCTTGCGGTTTCGATGGCTGGCCAGGAGCTTACGCACGTGTGGGCACCTATATTGATTGGATAAAAAGCGTGATAGAGCCATGAGTATCAAGTTGTTATTAAGTATTTATTACAGATGCAGCTAGAGTTCGGAAGTTTTACTTACTCGTGGAATATTGTTCTCGTCTGAGCGTTAAGTCAGAAAATGACTTACTCTAACAGAAGGATTCTGTCTATAAGTATGTGACTTCTATATTTATTGCTAACTCAAAAACAGTTTAAAAGTTTAATAAAAAGTAGAGTTCTTCAGTTCCAAATTTCGTCGAAACGCTGATTTTTTTAAACACAGTGTTTAATCTAGTGATGTAGTATTTGTTTTTTTTATACTATTAGATGGATTATGAGTTATCTGACCGCTGTTGGATGAATCTGAATTCCAAATGAAAATGAGTTAGAGCCTTTCTATATTAAGGTAACGATATGTAGTATTGAGGTATAAAATTTACTTTTTTAAATAAAAATAGTATATAAAATTACTTTGAATATCCTTGATGTCTTTGGAAATCTCACTCTGCCTGCGTTTCCTCGCCTTCCAAAATCTGGCATGTTAACGTGTAAAGGAACAGTCTATGCAAGACGGCCCATTTGACAAATTTTTAAAATTTCACTTTTTTGCATACGAGTACATATCCTTTGGCTGGTACTCTTACCACCCATACACCAAAATTCAAAGCCATATCCTAAACAAAACAGGATTTATTTCCTATGTAAGTTAAACAAGTTTTTTGCTACTGTAAAATTCAAAATTTGTCAATTATGGTTTTTTGCATTGATGGTGACGATACGTACCTGTCTGCTCTGGGCTGGCTCCGTCCACTCATAGAAGCCGGTACCTGTCTAGACAATCTAGTACTGATCTAAAGCGCAGCTAGCCAAACGATCAGATGTCTCAATATCAGGTAATCCGGTATCATTTGGAATACAGAGCAAAAGAAGCTCAACCCACATAATTAAACCGAAGCTTGCAATGCCGTGAAGATAGCAACATTATCTTTTGTTGGGTTAGTGGAAAGTAAATTCTCACCGCACAAAGTCTCAATGGTGCTCAATATTGTTTACACCTTCCTCTAAAATTCTTCTTCTTCTTGTCTGGCACTAAAATCTAGGCGATTTTGGTTCTGTACAAACTGACGCCAGTTGGAAATGCCAAGTGAATACAGCCCATCTTCAACTGGTAGTTTCATCTTAGAGGAGGCCTACCTCTTCCTCTGCTATCACCAGCGGGTTCCAAGTTGAACACTTTCAGGGCTGGATCGTTTGCGTCCGATATGAACAAGCCAGTTGAGCCACTGAATTTTTATGCGCTGCACTATGTCTAGGTTGTTGTTAATCCCACACAGCTCATCGTTCCACTGTCTGCGATATTCGCCGCCGCCAACGGGCGAATGAGCGTAAATCCTCCACAGAACCTTTCTCCTGAATACTCCAAAGTCCGCCTCGCCGGATGTTGTCATCGTCCATGCTTCTGTGCAACATATCACCACCTGAAATTACCTAGTCAGTCTTCAAGGCTGACATTATTATCGGTGTTAATAGAGGTTCCCAAATAAACTAAGTTCTCTACTTTTCCGAAATTATATATGTATATTTGCCAATAGTGAAGTAAGAGCCGAGGTGCGTATGCGCTGACAGGTTTGCTTGACGGCATTAGATACTTCGTCATGTCCTCGTTCATATCCAAACCCTTTTGCTTTGCTGCCACATCCAACTTGGAACAGGAAAAAAATGCCGTGTTTGTTGAAGCCGATGATGTCGATGTCGTCGGCATACGCCGGTAGTAGTACGCTCTTTTAGAAGATTGTGCCTGAGCGATTCAGTTCTGCAGTTCTTATTATCTTCTCCAGCATCAGATTAAAGAAGTCGAACTATAGAGAATCGAACTGACTTCAACCTGGTTTGGTATCAAAGGGTTCGGAGAGGTTGACGGCGGGCTTTAGATTTTCACACAGTTCGTTCGATAAGAGCACAATTGAATTCCAGTCGTCAGACATGCGTTCGTCCGACTATATTCTGCATAGGGATACGGTTAGTAGAAACTTTGTTTTGATGAATACGTGGAAACAAACAAACACCTGCTTTCTAAAGAGAGTGGTTTGTATGGGTGCGAATTGTTCGTCAGAACATTTTTTTTTTGAGTTTGATTTTTTCGTGCATTCTGACGATGAATTGAAAGTTTTTTTTACGTTTTGTGTCGTGGATATTGATGGGTTGGTCTCGAATTCGATAAGATGGTTTTTGTGGTGTGAATGATTGATTGGGGAAATTTGAGAAATCAAGTACGTACTACGCAACAAGTGAAGTGTTAATTTAATTATGTATTATTCCTTAAGTCCAAATCACACGATTGGTGCATTTGTAAACATTTGTACATTTGGGCAGTCACAGAGTGGTGCATAGGAACCACAGTATTTTGACGAAAATTTCGTATGTACGTATTCGTCAGAACAAAAGTGCAGAATACGCATGCATAGTAACCGTAGCCTAAGAGTTGATGCATGTACCTTATCAACTCCTCGCCGCCATACTTTGTTGTATTTTAGTGGCGAAGTTTCTAATCGTATTTCGTCATAGTTGGGCGGTGGAACATAAATCCCGTTGTCCTCGATTGGAGGTCATTCAAGAGGATGAAAAATTGTCCCTCCATAATTTTAGTATGTTTTGAATATCGATCACTAGGTTATCATGGTAGTTCGTACAGAAATTCGCCCTAGTCTTGACACATCCCGTAAGCGGCCTACAAGCTCCTTGCACTCGCTTATTTCATCCTCGCCCTTTTTATCATGAAAAAAAAAAAAAAATTGTTTTCGTTTCCCTTTCAGCTCCCTATATCGATTTCATATAGTTCGGGAACGGGTAGATAAAACGTTTGTAGCGACCGTAATAAGGCCAACGTGGTGGTGGCCAAGCTGAAGAAAAATCCTCAGCTCAGCTAGCGGATTGTTCCGAGTCATTTGAACGAAGAGTGAAGACTTACAATTATCAGAATGTTCAACATTTTTATTGAAAATTGAATCAGTGGTTACTGAGATATGTATGTATATTTTTTTTTCAATGCACAAAAAATGGCGCAAGTAACTACTTAAGTTTGCGCATCCCAAGTAAGCACGAAATCATTTCTTCTGATAAACGCCTAAGTCGATATAAGCATCTTTTTCATTTTTATATATAACATTTCGCAACAGGCATTTATTTTGGTTTTTATAGTGTATTTACTTGTTAAATATGCATTTTATTATAATTTTTGATCCTATAAATATTGTAGTAAGAATTATTTTTTCGTTATTAAAATTAATAAGTAAAAAAGGAGATTCTACACTGCTATAACACAGCTTTGAAAATCTCAGTTTGTGTTATTAAGAAATTGTGCTGATAATCTTAAGAGGCTAAAGTTTAATTAAAAATATAAAATTTAGTTTGATTGGGGGAAAAGCAATCCTTCGAAATGCGCTTTAATGCATCATCTGTGTATGTATTTGAAATTCATGCTTACAAACGTACCTACACCTCAAAGTTAACACACCCTTCCAAACACCAAATCTTATCAATATTTGTTTAAGTAAACACGTACATATATATGTATGTACGATTAGATTTCTGACTAAGCAAGATTAAAATAAGACAAATGCTATCAATATTTGTATTTACATATGTAAAATTTACGTTCGCACGGCGCACAGTGGAATAAATGGTTCCAAATCTGGAGATTAATTCTCCTACGCTGCCAAGTGACGAGAAAACTATTTTTTTTTTTAGTTGAGAAAAGAGAAAAAAATAATCAGGGTATTCGTGTAGACGCGTATATGCCTCGTTACCACGTAATCCTTGTAAACTTACTCAA
>JAPVRG010187429.1:0-14668 GCA_029783565.1 Rhagoletis cerasi | reverse complement strand
TGCACTTCTGCCGGGCCAGAGGGCAACATGTTGAGAAAAGAACAAACAACCCAGAGAAGATGCTGAGAAAAGAACACGCAAATTTGACAGCCCTGAAATAGGGCAGAATAAATGCAACATTATTTCGAGAAAAGAAAACGCCATTACTTCCAGAAACATACTCGTATATATATTATGAAAGTTTCTGTTAGGTAGGTAGCACGCCCCATTGATATACCGAAATTATTTTTAGCCTATCGCCATCCTTGCAAAGTCTGCAGTAAGTGTGCCAAATGTGGTTATGAACGGTCAACCGGTTTAGGAGGTAAGTAGTAATGATTATACCCACTGTGACCAAGAAGTTACCCAGCAAACATTTAGGTTAGAGAACGATTAGAAAACGATTCGAATACTAATGTGATTCTCTAAGGTAGAACGTTAGAAGGTGATTAGAGAAACTGTCGAGAACTATAGCATTCTCTACAAAAAGGGGACTTAGTTATCGATATCGAGAAAAAGGTCAGATATCTAATCGTATTCTAACATTGAATTCTAATTGGTTTCTAATGCCTAGTGTTTTTCTAATCATTGTCTAACCGAATTCTAACACAGCTCTCTAACCTGATTTTCCATTCGAGAAACATTAGAGAACTACATTAGAATTCTGATGAAAATTCAATGTTTTTCTAACGTTAGAGACTGTATTTGCTGGGTATTACCTTATCGATAACTGACGAGTACTCCTTGTGATATCCGATAGGACGTATCGCGCTAAGCGCTATCGTGTATTTTATGCTCGAGACACACATCGGAGTATGGTATTAATATTACGATCTATACCACTAGTGTGTCACCCTGATGCTACAAAAAATTGTAGTTGCTACGTAGCAACAGCAAACTGCAATATTGTACTCGCAATCGAAATAACAATGGTCTGACCAGCTGACGTCACAATATGAGAGCGCTTCAACGCAAAGATAAAGACTTATTAAATCGAGGCAAACCACTTGAAAACCGATATTAAAAGAGCGTACGCGGCTTAAGAGATAAGCAAATCTTAAAACACCAGAACTCACTCACCGGTGTATTTGCAGAACTGCGACGTCAATGTAAAAAGGCGAGACAAAACTACCAAAGTAATAGCAAGGAGCTTCAAAAGGCGTAGAATGCAGCAAGAAAAGGAGTTTCCAGAGTCTACGCAACAGGATGCATCGAGAACCTTTGAGCTTGACATTCAGGGTGGTTACTAACGAGTTAGAAACATCAGTGCGGCCATAGCTAACACGTCCCGAAAAGGTAAAATAAACTGTAAATACTCAATTTCCGACGAGACCAGCTTTAAGCAGAGAACGATTTCCCAGATGAATTTTCGTTTTCACTGAAAATATTTGCAGAATAAGTTATTGATCCTGCTAATGATTTCACAAGAGGAAAATTTCCCGATGCCATTCAAAAAATAGTGCTCAACATTCAGCTAGTGCC
The DNA here is from genome assembly GCA_029783565.1 of Rhagoletis cerasi. NCBI lineage: Eukaryota > Metazoa > Arthropoda > Insecta > Diptera > Tephritidae > Rhagoletis > Rhagoletis cerasi. Next base: position 13,207 of record JAPVRG010187429.1, on the reverse strand, counting down.
TTAAGGAAGATGTGTTCCCCGAATTATGGAAACATCAAAGATTAGTACTCCAACCCAAGGCAGGAAAGCAACCAGTATATCTTTCAGTACATTGCCCTATTTGTACGCAAGATTTGTAGCAGCGATCGAGACAGAAGGATAGTCTGCAGACACGCAGTTCGATTTCAGTAAGAAGAGATCCACAGTAGGAGCGCAGAGTTTTTACGTTGCGGGCTACATCTACAGAAAAATTCTGGGTTGAGTTTTTATTTATATGGCGATCTGGTGAAATAGGTCGTGTCAGCTGAAACGGGCTTACGTACCAGCACACAGTGGTCGATAAATGGAATTTAATGTTCATAATTCACTGGAGCCTTTATTTCTCAACCAATTTGAATTTTTTTTTTGTTTTGGGGGAACCCTACAGTTGTCTTAAACTAGTTTTTATTGTGTAACATTTATTAACTGGAACAGGAAAATCATTATTCTTCAAAGTTGCCACGTTTTCTGCATTTTGCACTAAACAATTTAATGTAAACAAATAATAAATCAGAAATCGGGCTCAACTAGTCTCTTGTAAATTTTATAAGCTTTCATTTCAAAAAAAATTAATTAAATTGGTTGAGAAATGAAGGCTCCAGTGAATTGTGAACATTAAATTCCATTTATTGACCACTGTGCAGCGGGTTACGCTCTTGACTAATTTCACTATAAGCGAAGACTCTCGAAGCAGTTTTTTTCGTTTGTTGGAAGTACGCAACCAAAAGGGACGACTTGAGCATTAAGGTGGAGAGACCACTTAAGGTGGAGAATCTTGTGGATATCACACTTGAGTCAATAGAAAATTAGTTTGTTGTTTCACAAACGGCAAGCACTATACTAGTAAGATAATTGCGTGAAGCGCAGATGTTCATAGAAAGTCAATAGTCCTTTGTCCGAATGGCAAGCCTCATACTTATTCGACTTTAAATGTTTGGTGGCAACTTTACAACAACAAACAACAACAGCGAATTCGGCAGAATCGAGTATTGAATTTTTTGATTTTTTTCCGGCTTGAAAATAAGCCAACTCGCCAAATCAAAAACAAGTTTCGTTACTATCTCTAACGTATACGGGAAAAAATTAATCTATACTTATGGTTTCTAACAAAGAAATCGTGACAAACTGTATGCGTTAACCATTGAGATATGTGTGTATATATGGGAGGTAAAAAATTTAAAATAACACTAAAAAATTATTTGGTAACTAGAAATTAAAGAAAAAATTATGAAAACCGAAAAACTCAAAGAAATCTTAGAAAACATAAATAAAATAAAAACTTCCACACGACACTAATGACAGTAGCTGGCAAATTATACGTTGACGCATGCGCTGACAGGTGAATGCGCAGCAAGAAAAAAAAACAAAAAACGCTTGCCGCTTCAATCGTCATGGCATAACACAATCGCTTGTATTCAATTTTTTTTGGAGCCCAACTGCAATTTAATTTTGTGTCTGAGTTGCGCATTTTCAGCTGACTCTCATTGTAACGCTTAGAGTATTTTATGTCTACTTTGCTGTAATTCAAAAAGTTGATGACTAACTACTCCGAAGCGTGCGAAAATTTGCACGCTTACTACTTTGTGGTTTTCTTGTTGCAATAAAAAAACAACAGAAAATCGAAGAAGGCATATTATTTCTTAATTGCTGATATTCCGTTTTGAAATAAAAACTAAATATAAAAGAAAATTATTTGTTTTTGAAATATGTATGTATGTAGCTTTCTTACGCAAATTTTGTGTTTTGATAAAATACAGAGGCAGAAAAGCATTTTTTGGGATATTTTGGAACTTCAAGGTTTCTTTCGATACCTTTGAGCTGTGGATGTTAAAGTTAGGTTATACAACTTTTCGTCGAATCCCTTCCAGCTGGAAAATGAGTTCGTTCATGTCTTGGGAATCACCTCTGAATGGACGATAGTATCAAAAAAAAAAAAGGAATTAGCATTCTATTTCTCCCTCATTTTTGATTTGCTGGTTTGATTTAACAATTTGCAATGCAAAACCAATCAATCGAAGTCAAAAAAGAGCCAAACCATAGTTATCGTCGTCAAACCGAATACTTCAGAATTTCGCATTAGTTTTTGTAGTTGCTTCTATTTGGGCTCAATGCTATTAGATTTACATATCTTATTTTTAATTTGTTTATAAATAATGATCAGAAAAGCTCCTGCTTATATTTACTCCGTTTTTACACAGAGATAATTAGGATTCCAATGAGATCTCTATAGAGGGAGTTAATTTTAATAACTTTTGTTCTAAGCCAGCGATGCTCAAAATTCTACATACATACATACATATAATGATGTTGAAGTGTTTTCCCCATACTCGCTCCTGGATAGAATGGGCGGCAGGTGGGTAACGCTCATCGAAGGAATATCCTCTTATCAGGTGCTGTTTTGTTTAGTCAATCTGGAAACATAGCAACTAGCGTGAAGTTTGCCGTAAATACCAAATTAGGATCACTTCCAATTTGGCACTTAACATCATGCTGCTGCAGCGAAGGCTGGGTGTTTAACTCATTCACGATTTGGATATTCTAGCATTCTTGGAGACTTCGACTGCATCCCTGACAGCACGGATCACTATATGGCCACATGGGCACCAATGAGCTCCTTTTCCACTCGCATCTCCGCTAGGCATGAATGGATAACCGTTGAACTTCTGGGTCGAAGCTTGACGGAATGGTTTGAGGGAGAGGTTTTTTGAAGGGAGCTCTTTGTCAAACTCAAATTTTATCTTCCAGCTTATTGGAAGCAGTCGATTGTCTGCTCAACTGCGCGACGTCAGGAAAGGGAGTTAAACATCTATTCTGATAGCCAAGCGGAAACTAGGAGCTTGGGATTGCTCACGATACACTCAAAGCTAGAAGGCTAGCCTTAACTCTCATTCAGTTGCGTCTGATAATGCCTGTCTTAAAAAGAAAAGAGAGAGTGTGAGTACCTTTTACTGCGACAGCGAGCGGCAGGTTATACACTAAGAAAAAAATAACATGATTTTTTCAAACATACTCGTTTTTGGTGTTTGCATGTTAGCGATTTAAAATTTTTCAACAGAAAAATAATTTTTTAAACAAATTTTGAAATGAAATAAGTTTGAGAGATTGTAAGAAATTTGATTCAAATTGAACATTTTAAAACAAATTTCTATGTGCTGGCTATAGCTGAGTGTGTATACCCTCTAGGAAAGGGAAACATTCTTCCAGGCATGCTGTACAGTTTCCAAAGAAGCATGGAAATACAGTTAATTTCGTTTTTAACATACGATGTCACGAAACTTTCCTGCTCCTCCTCCTTTTTAAAAAAACAGGTCTCCAATAAACTTCCTCAAGTTTTCCTCGAGAAGTGGAGTGGAAACAATGTTTGAGCGAAATGGAAACAATGTCGATTCAAAACTTCTGCTTTGTTTCCAAAAGAAACCTTCCTACATTATGTAGTACTCACAAATAAAAAATTTTCATATTTTCTTTGAGGGGAGGTGCTCGCTGTTATTTGTTAACTTCCAGAAGCACCCAGGTTCTCATGCCGATAAAGGCAACATGTTAAATTGGTAAACAAATTTTTGTTTTGTTTTTCGGAAATTTGAAAAAGCATCTATGAAGTGCAGAACAAAAGCGTATTCAAATGAAAAAATCGCCAAGCAAAAATGTTTAAAGCAAACAAAATTTCGCTTGGCGTTAAATCAAAATTGTTTTGCAATGTTTGTTAGGCTTTACTGATCTATATCTTGTGTAAATAAAAAGATTTATTTGACTTTGTCCCAAAGATCAGTAAAGCCTAACAAACATTGCAAATTAAACAAAAATCAACTGATCGGACAAATAATTAAAAAAAAAGTGTTTTAGTTTGAAACAAACACTATATGGCTTATTTTTTTTCTCAGTGTAAGCAACTGTGGGCTCTTTCTTGTCGATGCAGGACCGGAGGCGGTCAAGGCTGCAACTTGCAGTGATTTTCGCTAGGGCTTAGCAGTTACCGTTCGTAGCTTTATCACAAAGATCGATGCTTATGGTCGATGTGTACCCCTGTATGGAACGGACGGCAAGTCAGAATCGATAGTTTCTGGAAGGCTAAAACAAATTTTAAATGGAATGTGTTGTTTGAAACAAGGTCCTACCACTCCTCCATTTTTACGCTACTTTAAGCGAACCCTCCATGAATCTGTTGTTGTTTACATGAGTTCCATTACAGTTTGTCCATTAAAATATATAAGCTTCAATTGGCTTTTCTTTCCGAACAAGTTCACTTATGCTCTATGGTAATAGATTATGGTGTTTTATTGGTATTTTCACCGGCAACACATTGCCAATGCATGTATAACATTTTCACTTTCATTCGTGCAGCAATTAGACTTGTACGACGACGCCTTCATAACATTAAATGGCGACAAGTGAACAACGGATGCACAACAACTGAGTCAGCGAGTTTTTTTTTTGTAAGCGATTACGCACTTGCTCCATTAGTTGGCTGCAGCAGCATGTGACAGCCATCGCTAAGTGGCTATACAGGGTTACCGGGAAAGTCGTCCTATATACTTAAGGACATTATTATTTAGGTCATTTCTGATTAAATTTGTTATATGACATGATGTCCAAAACTAAAAAAAAAATTTAAAAAAAAAAAATCAAAAATTTAAAAAAATAATAAAAAAAACAAAAAAAATAAAAAAAAATTGATTTAAGGAATGAGAATTCGTTAACAGGAATAGGGCCGACCATGCCAAGAACGAATTATGAATAAAAAAGTTTAAATTGCTAAGTTTTTTGTTTTAGTACATTTAAAATTTTTTCCCAATGAAATTTTACTAGGGTTATTGACTCGGTTTATTCAAACCGGGGTTCACCAATTTTTTTGATTACTATATGCGGTTTTTCTGAAATCTTGATTTTTCGAATATCGAATAAACCGGATTTTTCATCAATCAAACCGGTTTTTTTCATTTCATAAATTTTTTTTTCAATTAAAGCGAAACCCCTAAATAGTTTTAAAATTATATCCTAGGTTATTCACAAGATGTCGTAAGCGTCGTAAAGTCTTAAAATTATTCAATGTAAAATAACGGTTAAAATGCTTTTGGAGAATTTGTAACTACGCTATAATGCTTATAAACTGATAGAAAATATATATTTAGCTCTTATTATACCCAAAGAATCCCCTAAAACCATTTTAACCGTTATTATACATTGAAAACTTTTACGACTTTAAGACTTTACGACGCTTACGACATCTTGTGAATCCCCTAATTATATTTGATAACAATAAATGAATGTTTGGCACTTAAAAGTTTTCCACGTGTTTGGCCGATTCGTATTCTGCTTCTTGATTTTGTGAAAACACTTTTTTTTTTGGTGCTGCTGGGACAAGAAATTGAACCATGGACCTTCCGAGTGGCACCTCTAAGCACTCGGATACGGCGAAGAGAGCACTACTCAAATCCGAAAAAAGTCAAAAAATGCAACAAAGGAATAAAAAAAATGGTGAAATAAGACCAAACGTCAATTTTTCATTTGATTTCTTTGTTTTACTTTTGATCTAAAAAATAATTTGAAATTGTTTTTCTTTACTCTAAATAAAAGCTATCTTTACTGTTTTATTGTAATTTTTGGTCATGCCTTCATACAAACATAAGCATTTTCACTATTTGAGAACTAAAAATAAAACCGGGTTATTCGGGTTTTTCTTAATTTCAAAATCGAGAACCGGTTTTTTCACATTGCAACTTTTCGAATAACTCGAAACCCGGTTTTGGAAAAAAGCGAATAATCGAACACCCTAAATTTTACCCTCCACTAGTTGAGTCCGCAATCCGCCTACGGGTTACGTCTTTAATTTAAGTATTATACCGTTTTGGATAGCTAAAAATACATACTATTCAGTTTTTAAAATAGTTTGCAGAATAGTTTCCATAAATTTGTTTTTTTTTTTTTTTAATGATGTGAAGTAGGAAACGCTTGGTGAAAAACCGTAAATTCAAAACATTATCAAGCAGCCTTTTTTAACTGTCAGGGCTTGGTTCAAGTTTTGACATAGCCTTTAACTAAAAATAGAAAAGATCGGACCCTTGAACTAACACCTATTTAAAAAAAAGTGGACGTACAGAAAAAAAAATTATTATTTTTTAAATAATTTTTAGAATCGAATATCTCGAAAACGGTTACGTTTTGGACATCATCACCAAATTAATCAGAAATGACCTAAATAATAATGTCCTTAGGTGTCTATGAGTAGCTTCACTGTAACCCTGTATATGTACATATGTATATATGTATATACATACCAGAGAATGGCGACCAACATTTGTGTCAGCCGAAGAGGTAGGCAAATGAGTTGAGCGCTTGCATGCAGAGTTGCTTCGACCGGCATGGAACTGTCAAAACTTGCTAATGGCCGGCTACTTAGCCACGCAAAATGACAGTAGCGATAGCTGCAGCTCTCCTTTCCTGCCCGGCGAAGAGGTTCATACAACAAGGTGAACTGCTGTAATATTTTTAATTTCTTATATTTTTATGGTACACATTTTTTTATTTATTTACATATCTACTTACATATGTATTTATAGCTGTTTTTATGAAGCTTCGTTTTCACTTTTATCACCCATGCTTGGCCTTACGTTTGCAACACTTCTGTCGCTACACACTGTTTGACAAGCTGTAACCCGTCATCCGCCAACTACGCTGCTGCTGCTGCAACACTTTGCCGCTTATTGATTCGTTGCATTCGCTTGACTGTCCCACTGAAGTTGCTATTTAGTATATACGTCTAATTGCTTTTGAGTAAATATGGTGTTGACAACGTAAATATCCACCGAGATCCGATGTAATAGCCAATTTTAACATTGACGATAACGCCAAAATGGTTAATAATTTATGTTCACTCTGCCATAAGCTGGGGATGAGGCGTGCAACTCTATATTTTTCTGCCATTTTAATATTCGATTAATTTTGAAGCATGTAGCGCAACATATCTGTAAGTGCCGATGTGGGCGATAGCTTCGCGCACCAAAATTTCAAGTAAACAATTTTATTCTTTATTTAATAGTATGTCGACTTGCTTTTAAGGTGGTGACACATAAGCATGTAACAGGGAATGCACTTTGTTATGTTGTTTTGCCTTAAATTCAATAAAAGCACATTGCACATTGGAAAAATAACATAAATTTTCGCCAAATCTTTGTAGTGCAAAGTTTTTTTTGCTGCTCCATGGGCTGTGACGTTTTTGAATTATAAGTGGTATTAGTCCTTCAGTATTTGCAAATACACATAGTTAGAATGTATGAATTGGATTTGAGTAGGCAAAGATGGCTGCTCGCTGTGTTTAAAACCTAGGATGGGAAGTAGGGATGAAAAAAGAGGGGATATTGGAGGAATGCCTTTTCTAAACACCTTCTTAACTCTGTAAGGAATCATCTCCAACATATATTGGGTTGTTGATAATACCTATGCTGGTCCTATGGACTTTAATCGTGATCAATCCAACTTGCGATCGCTGCTCCCTCTTTTTCAACTTTTTAAATAATCGTGCTCCTGTTTGGATTTTTGAGAAGCATCAAGTGGTTTCGCAGGTGTTAAGACTGGACCAATAGTTGGTTGGGTTAACTGGACTCTCACCCTAGTGACATGCAATTAACAAGTTTTGCCATTTTGATTCCACAACTCATGGATTTCAGTACGTCATACAAAGAAAGGCGGCGACACTCTGAAATATTCTGCAGGAATAGTTTGGCGAGCGTCTTAAGCATCATCCTTGCGAGGGCTGGGCGCTCGCTCAGAAGGGTTTCGACTGTCTGCTTTGAGCCCGGGCCAGTGCCTTATGCAGACTGCTGTGAGTTTGTAGGTAATTAATTTTCTTTGCTCATTCCTAGAATAGCTCTGGTTTTAAGTGGGTCATAGGACATTCAGAACTGCCGCGTAATTCTTCATGATTCTGTACGGGCTCACCTCTGTTCAAATGGTAAATTTCGGTAATTCTGCGTTTGATCTCTCTGAGTGAGGCGCCCGTGTTCACCTCGTGGGACACATTCATAGCAGAGCTGCACCTCAATAGTTCGTACGCAGCTTCATTTTATATCAGGGTGATCTCGTATTGTTCAGAATGGAGGCCAGCTCTCTCCTACAGTAAACTTCTAGTTGAGGTCCAACAAAGGTAGAATAATGTACCTGAATAGCCGCCTGGCTATCTGAGAAGATATTCACCTACGTTCTCGTGGGTGCATTCTGTTTAATGTATCTTACCGCCTCACCAATTGCGTTTCATCCTGAAAATCGCTTAAATGGTCCGGTAGGCGAAAGGTTAGCTTTAGGTTATATTACTCAAAGAAAATCCCTGCACCAATCCCGCATTCCATCTTTGATTCGTCCGTAAAGACAGTTCAGCCCACCAAGAATTAGATCCTTCCATGAGTGGGCAGTGGGCAGCGCTTAAGGTTGTAAACCAAGTGAAAGCAAAGCTGAAGCTGTGGATGAAGACGCAGCTGAAGACGAATTCTTTGCGATAGACAACATACACAGCATCCGCATCTTCGTCTTGGATCGCACTATGATAACTTTCGTAAAGATGTATTTCTTTACTGCTGCAAGGTTTTTCGTCTTCAGCTTCATCTTCATCTTCGCTTGGCTTCTACTCTGTTTAATCTTAGGACTTAGTCCATTTAGGATGGAATTGTGCCGGAACGGTTGCTCCTTCCAAAACTCCAAGGCACGTTGTCTTATAGCGCTTTTAGTAGCAGAGTTTTCGATAAAAAGATTACCGGTAATAAATCAAGCATATCATTCAAAACATCATTTGGACAGGATCTCATTGCACCCGTTGCGCCAATGCCAGCTGACCTGTGAATTCTACTTAGTTTTTTAACAACGTAATCCTCAGTAAGGGCTGGCCATCAGGCCAACGCCCCATAGGAGAGTGTGTATCGGACTGTGTACATCCAGTGTACAATTCTTGGTTTTAGTTCTCACATGTTGCCTAACATTCCTTTGGCACCACAGAGAGCCACCGATGCCTTCCCTCAACGCTCTTCAAAGTGCAGCCTCCAACTAAGTTTGGGGTAAAGAATAACACTTAGATATTTCACCTTGTTTGACAGATCCAGTTCCGTTACTCGGAACCTTGTTTTAGTGAACTTAAGTAATTTTGTTTCATATGTGAAAAGCATAAGTCCATTTTTCTCAGGGTACACACCAAAAGAACTATTTATGCCGCTGGAATCATCGTCCTTAGAGCCATGATTTAATCTCGCTTATGACCGAAGGAAATTGACCTGATACCAGTATTGCTACATCGTCGTGAGAGTCTAGCTTTACTAGTAGTTTATTAAAAGCCACCGGCCATAATAACCTGATAGCACTTCTTCCAGCGGGGTTCCTCCCACTGCATATACGGCTTGGCTTTGGGAACCCAATTCACCGTGAATTAATCTGTTCCTACGTATTCTGCGCCAATGGTAGATGTATCTCTTGTTCAAGAGATTTTAGATCCACTTGGCAGTTCTTGAAAAACTTGAACCTGTATTAGGCTTTGTTCCCATTGAGTTAGTCGCAGTTTGCCAGTTCGTTACCTTGCATACCACAACGCCTTTGTTTCCACAAAAGTTCAAGCTTGTTTCTTTTCACGACTGAATGTAGCCTTAATTTCCATTTTCCAAAGATTTTAGGGCAGCCTGTCTTTCACTGCAGACTGTAGTCTTATATAAGCGCCACCTGCCCTCAATTATGCAGCCCGCTGCACTGAGTCTAGCGAAATCCTCGATTCGGAAAACCCTTGCAGCAAGTATTACCCAAGGCATAAGTTAATCTTAAGCTTGATGCCAGCTAACACCAGTTACCTCTGTGGACTTAGAGCCGTCTGTGCAGAAAAAGAGAGTCTGAATCGTTCCACTGCTTTCAAGAAGGCAGACTGATTTTTTATTTACTTCCTTCTGAAGTTGACCCCTGGCACAAGGGCACCACTTAGGGCTAATAGTAATAGATATTGCCTTGACATTTTTGAAAATAGCTTCCACTGTCTAGCAGTCCCGTCATCGTGGCACAGTCCTTAAGAACGTATCCGACACATCGACTGCATTGCTTCCCCTTTAAACAACCAATAGATACTTGAAGGCAGCTCAGTAATGAAATATGGATATAATTGAGTGCACATAGCCAATTTGACATTGAAATTGTAAGAAAGTTTAACGTCGATGATTTGCAGTCACAACAGACACCGCAGAAATTTCCCACTCAACTCTTAATCCTGTTTAAACAAGCAAGTCTTCAACGTTCGTACATGAATTAGCAGTGTGATTCCTTCTCAAAAAACCTTCGTATGCCTGCGGAAGACGCAATGGAATGGAAGAGTATGGTAGGTATTTCTCTCTCTCATAGTACCCATAATTTTCTTATAAAGAGAAATATAAGCGTTGTCGAACAAAGATGATACGGTTTTTAAGGACTTTTAAAGGAAGAAGGCGATGAATTGGATATGTTGTGCATATGGACGATATGGTTTCCAGTGAAAAGATCCTTTGCTTTAGCATCCCTGTGTGATCAACGAAAGTGAAGGCGTCTATATTTTCAATAAGTCGGAGCTTTGTAAGGAGAGAAGCAATTAAAGAATTGTTTTTGACTATAACTCTAGCATATCAGTGCCTGAGCTCCGGCTTGAGCGATCTCTGGTGCAACATGTAAGTAACCCACTTGAAAGAAGAACTATCTAAGATATGGACACGTCCTTCCATAACAAGACATGCTATAAGAAGAACGCGTCAGGGAGAGTTTTATCTCACATTCTCGGGAACCCTAATTTTAACACAGCTCTTCTCAAACAGCAGAATACCGGCTGTCAGGTCATAGCTTATTCTGGCGACAGAGGGCTCACAGTATCCGGAAAGCATCTTCTGGTTTCAGTTGAGCTTTTACAGAGCACCCTATATCATATGAACAGCTGGTGGAAGGGGTGTGAAGTCAATGTAAAATCCGTCAACCCCGTAATGGAACTCTTAGTAAGGAGATAAAGCCATCCACTCTAAATGAAGTTAGCCTGGCATACGCTAGCGATATAAAGTATTTCGGGGTATTCCTGACAGAAGACTAGACTGTGACCAAGTGTGGACTGTTTCAAGAAAGCTAAAACTATTATATAAGCCTACAAGGGCACTGTATTGAAAAGATGGGCTCTGGAACCTAGGCCTTGGATGTACATAGAGCTCCATTCTGTTCTATATGGTCACCGTTTGGTGGTCGTCCTTAGAAAATTCTACCTCCAAGGCCAAATTGAATAGACTGCAACGGGTCTCTATCCCCAGAAAAGCTATTGATCTTCGACTGCGTCCCCTCCCCATAGACCTATGCATAAGGCCACTTGCAAGGCCACTGTGGATGGAAGAACTGCCCAGAACCGGCTGCTATTTTTTTTACTGATGACTCAAAGCTTAAGAACAAGTTTGGCAGCGGCATTCATTTAGTGAAACTCTCACTGAACCTAAGCCCCCAGCTTTCTGATCATTGCAGTGTTTTTCTAGCTGAATTAAAAGCTACTCTATTACTGCTCTTTGGTCCTACGTAAATGCCTCAGTCTCGACACAATCAGCGCAACACTAGCTCTTCGAAGGTAGCAATAAAATGTAGAAAGATTCTACTTAAATATGCTGATCGCAATGGTTCCCACAAGTGTGGTTTGGGCTTCCGGACATTCAGACATTGCTGGTAACTGCTCACAAGACGAGCTAGCAAGGGTGAGAACCAACTTGCAGTCAGTTAACCCTGCGCATATAGCAGGAATATTACCAGCCAATGGCTGACTGGTTAAGAAAGATCATTAATTAGAATACAACTGATCAATTGCGGGAAGGAATTGCAAGCACACTGCCCACACTACAAAATTTATTCATATTTATAATAGAGGGACTATATTGCTATTGGGTGTGTTCCCACTTTATCAAGCGTTTATATGTATGTACATATTTATAGAAACACGAGTAGCAGCACATTTAATCTGGGCAGTAAATCAAAAATAATTGGCTTATCAGCAAAACTGTCGCATACAACACGAGTCTAAAGCAGTTGACAGAAGTTACGGCGATATGATTTGAAATGAAATGACTTCAACTTAAATAATAATAATAAACAAAACGGTTAAAGGTTGGTCGATATTTTATAACTTGCCTTTTTAGCATTGCGAATGCATATTAGCACAGATATACAAATATAAATTTTGCAAACAGAGTTGGCGTTTTGTATTAATTAACATTTTTATTTACGCTTCAAACGCCTTCTTTATGCAGCCTGGCATGCAATTATTTAACAAATTGCTCGATGGCGAAAGAATTTGCGTTCATTAGCGTTTGATGAAGTGTGTCGAATTTGGTCAGGTGATTAGATAAACAAAACATGAATAAAAAATAAAAAACAAAAATAAAAAAAAATAAGTCAAATAATATCTAAATACGTTGTCCGATGCATTCATGAGCTGCAGCTGCCTAGGCGACCAAGAGAGTGTTAATGGCGAGTTTAATAGCCACTGAAGTGTCTAATTGTTTGCTACGATTTGGCAGCGTATATATATAGATGGCGTTAAGTCTGAGGCGCAACAGTTTGTGCTGTGCAAATAGTCGATGATCAGCGGTTAAGCAATTACATCGGCGATTTTTTATACTATTTGTTTGTATGTAAAAATGTACACTTATAGAGTGGATCATTTACAAATGTAGATACTTGAGACATTCGCTTGTTATGATGTTATGTGCAAATACTAAAAACACTTAAGTAGTTCAATTGAATTTTTGAAAGATATTTTAATTGGCTTGAAGTGTGACTTAGATTTTCATTGAAGGATAAGTAACGAGTAAGCACTTTTGCTTACGACTTGAAATGCATAATACTGAAGTGGGCAGGAAAGTGAAAATTGCGACTGCAGTTTTTTGAATTATATTTTAGCCAATCTTAGACCCTTTTTCAAATCTTTATTTATCGCGCGATTTCTCAAAGACATTCAATTTGAATTCATAAAAAGTATCTAAAACCGAACTTGTTCTGTTCACCAAGCGATATAAAATTGACAAATTCCAAACTCCGACCCTCAATGGAGCAAACCTTGAATTGTCAAAAGAAGCAAAGTTTTTGGGGGTTATTCTCGACTCTAAGCTTTCTTGGAAAAGAAACACCGAAGAGCGGAGAAAGAAGGCGCTTAATGCGCTCTACTCCTGCAAAGCTACGATTG